>JAHQIW010003200.1:0-12600 GCA_019055375.1 Parelaphostrongylus tenuis
TGTATCACCTGTATCACTTGTCGTCCCGTTGATCGTCGAGTGACTCGAGCGGGTACCAGCAACTCTTCCATTTTCCCTATCGCGTGCAAGAGTAGCCCAGTGGGTCCTCCTCGCTCTAGGGATTCGCTGAGCATGATATCTTCCTTCTATCGCTTTCGTGAAGAAATCGGACCAACGGGTCAGTGGTCTTCCTTTAGAGCGCTTGAAGTACCGAGGAATTCAGTCGGTAATGGCTCTTGTCCATCGGTTGCCGTTGAAGCGCATCACGTGTCCAGCCCACCTTATTTTCGATATCCTGGCGTGTAGAGCGGCGTCTCTGACTTTCGATCGTTGACGTAGGTCGGAACTTCGGATCCTTTCTCTCATTTGCGAGATACGGCATACTCCTAGCATGGACCTTTCAACTGTGCGTTCAAGAAGGTCAAGTGATTTTTCATGTTACACACGTAGCGACCAGGTTTCTGCTGCATACGTTAGCGCATTAATATCTGTCTAGTCGAAAAGGTGGGCATGGATCTCGATGTTCTTTGTCCTCCTCATTACATCTTCGATGCTCTTAAACGTTCCCCAAGCCGCTCGTTTCCGTCCTGCCCATCTCTGGAGCTAGGTCGTTCATCATGTTGATTTGACAACCTAGATAGACGCAACTGGAGCATTGGGAGATCGTTGTGTCGTTGTGCGTGAATGGGGCATTCGAAATCCATCCGTTCTTCATGAACATTGTTTTCGCTAGATTTAGTTGAAGACCAATCTTTCCACAGGCGTTATCGAAATCGGTCAAAATTCGTTCCGCTTGACTGATGTTTGGTGTTATGAGAACGATATCGTCAGCAAGCGAAGATGGTTTAATTGTCAGCCGTCAATTTTCGCTCCCATATCGTCCCATTCTGATGTTCGCATGACGTTTTGCAGGGTGGCAGTGAATAGTTTTGGCGATATTGTATCGCCTTGTCGAACCCCTCTTCTTACGTCAATGGTGATATTGTTGTAGAATGGAGATATTTTGGTCGTGAATTCTTTTTTAAGCTCACGAAGAATCATTATGTACCGAGTAGAGACGTCCTGGTTATTCAGAGCCTCTATAACCGCTTCTGTTTCCACTGAATCAAAGGCTTTCTCCAGATCGATGAAAGTGAGGCAGAGTGGTTGCTTGTACCCTCGTGAAACTTCAATGAGTCATGTAATCGTGTGGATGTGGTCTATGGTACTAAATCCTTCTCGGAACCCTGCTTGTTCGCATGGCTGTCCTTCGTCCAGTGTTCTGTCAATCCTGTTTAGGAAGACTCGAGTAAAGAGTTTATAGACTACGGACAGTAAGCAGATTGGGGGATACTTGCATTTGTCGTGAAGGTCTCCCTTTTTGAACAGTGGTTTGCTGGTTTCCCATTGAATGGGGACCTTGCATTCTTACAGGTAGCGAGTGAAGAGCCCAGCCACAGTGTTGATGAGAACTGGCGGCAGGTTCTTTAGGTGTTCTGGTCTAATACTGTCTGAACCGGGTGTTGTTTGTTCTTCACCGACGATATAGCATGTCGGATTTCGAAAGGGAGGACCGGTAGAACAACATATTCGTCCTCTTTCAATTTATATCAAGGTAAGAGGACATGGCTAGCGAAGAGATCCGAGTAGTATTGGTGGATGGTTTTCTCCATAGCCCTTCTCGTAGCTGTAAGTGTCCCGTCAGGGTATCGGAGAGCGATCATCTTGGTCTTATAGTCGGCGAAGCCTCGCTGGGCTTTGCGAATGCTCTCCCGGCTTCTGCAGATTCTGCCATAACTGCTGCTCTTCTCTCTTTAAAGTCTTCTTTTATCGCTTCTCTGCAGCGTTTCGCAAGTTCGGACGTAAGGATTCGGTTGCCTGCAGCTCGAGCGGTTCCACGTTGACGTATCAGCTCGAGTGTCTGCGGAGACAAGCGTCTCTTCGTGACCTTAGGACTCTCGACTTTCATAGCGCTAGCGTGAAGATATTCAACGAGTCAATCGTTTTCTTCGTCGATGTTGTCGACAACGGTATTTTCCCAAGAGCCGACTAATCATTTGAATACATCCCACTCTGTGGTAGTTCTGGGGCTTCGTTGTTTGAATTAAGCGGCTTTCTCTCCTCTCCTCGAAAATCGGAATGTTGCGCGAAGGAGGCGAGGTCTGATACCGCGCAGAACTTAGGAACAACGGCGACATCAGTCAGGCAAAACCTTCAATTTACTAAGATGTGATCTATTCCGCTATGGTTCTCTCCATCGAGAAACTCCCACGTCCATCGCTGAGAAAGAGGCTTTCGGAATTGCGATTTACCATGGATGGTTTGAGTCGTCATGATAAGCTCAGACAGCCTCTCACGCTGTTCATTCCATTCTAGTCCGTGGGTCCCTATGTGACGTTCTTCAGACGTTCTTCTAGGTCCAGTTTTTGCGTTAAAATCTCCGACAATGACTTTGGAGAATGTATGATCTTCTCTGAAGAATTTTTCGAGGTCCATAAGGAATGCTTCGACTTCGCCTTCGTCGTAGCTTGATGTTGGTGCGTAAGCAACGAAGATGGTCAAAGCCGGCATAGAACCACATCCTTTCAACCGTAATCGTCCGATACGGGTTGTTAGTTGTTCGAACGAATCAATGTTCACGGTCAAATTCGATTTGACGAGGACGCCAACGCCGCTGACACCTCTGCGATCGCATGTACCAAGGAACAGTTCTTCTATCGTGTCATAAACAGCGTGAAAAGGATGGCGCCTTCTCGTCTCAGCCAGGCCAATGACGTCGTACCCTATTCTTCTTGCTTGAATCAATAGATCTTCTACAGCGGATTCGTGAGCAAGGGTTCTTGCGTTGTAGGTACAGATCGTCATAATAGTCCGTTTCGATCTTGGCAGCCTAGTTCGGCCCTGAGATTTTAGCAGCCTCTTCGTACTCGTCCTACCTGGCGCTGCCGTACCATGGGCTCTTTCAGGGTCAGGAGAATGAGGCCCATATTTCTTACTGTTTTTGACATTTTGATACCCAATGTATAGCTTGCCAGGCTCTAAATGTGGAGACTGGGTACTTACGAGAAGCTTGCCGGCCTCTCCCGGAGGAGCGGCACGAGCTTATTTGTTGTAGGCGACTCCTAACCGCCTCCCATATACTTCCCAGCCGCTTAATTGCAGGCTTTTGGCCGACTTGACTCCTAGAGATAGAGTTTTTGTCAAGTCGGCGCTGCAGAAACAGGAGTGCTCTTCGCTGATCCACCTACGTCTCTGGGAAACACACGGTTACTTTTCGTTCGCGTTTATTCCCCTAACCACCACCTGGGGACGCTCCACGTGTCCTCGCGACTAACCGGGCGGGATCCCTCAAAGAGGGAGGTCCGTGGATGCGACTGCGACTGTACCAGGAAAAAATATTACCGCAGTCATTGAATCAAATTGAAAGCGAAGAATTAATTTTTTTCTGTTGTAATCTGTATAAAATAAGCGTACCACTGAGCTCGTCTGCCTGATTTTTCCTTTCTATTGCGTTTCCTGAGACGTGAAGATGTGTAGCTATCGTCGGTACCAGGAACAATATAATCTTCGTAGCTCTGCGTTCGTGCAAGTGCCTTGCGACGTACACCTCTAGTCCTAGAAGACATTACAGTAATAGAACATTTAATTCATTTTGATACAAAACTAATGAAGTGATATAAGACATGGATAGATCTCGGGTTCTTTTTCATTTGTTAGCACAGATTTTCAAGACAATCCCCTACGCTGGGCAAGAAGTTTCCGTAAAAATTATCAGCAGTCATTCGAAAGCTTAAATCTCAAGCTAGCGCTGTACGTGGCCGATTTATGAAAATATCCTTTTATAACTCCAAAGATTTCAAGATAAAATTATATTTCACAGGCGCATAATTCTCGCAGTACTGAGCTCCTTCTCCAGACTATTAATGGTCATTAGTTAGCGTTAAATTTAGCGATTCCAATGTTGTGCTTATATTCTGAAAAGACCGTTTCTCTACAACGCAGCTGGGAAAATTAGACTGAATCACATGTGCGAGCAAGTGGTCTTTAGCTAACTCACGGGCGGTGGGGCGGCGTGGGAGGCAGGGAGTGGGTCGGCGCGGACATCGATCGATTGCGCTCAAGTGAGGTTTATTTGATTTGGAATTGTTTCTTCGCTTTGGAAGTAACTCCGGATGAGCTTTGCCAGCAACTCCGGAGCATTACGTGACTGAAGCTGCAATTCTAACGTCACAGATCTAAATATATTACATTTACAACATTGATCGCAGTAATGCTACAAAATAATTTGAAACTACTGAATATTGGCATTTACGTATCACTTTGCGGATGATGAGGATCATGCTGACCTTCAAATTTCCAGTTCTCTCTCTGAACATTATGAAAACATATTCTTATCAAAAAAACAAACACATATTCTATTATTCAACAATATTCTTGTCTAGAGTTTGAGTAATTATTCGAAAGGTCAGATCTCAGAAATTTCGACACTTTGATTGCTCTCCAAAAAGGCCTTTGTGGTACACTGCAGCAAGAGTAAAATTTTGTTTCAAGTTTGGTTTCCCTTAAATGCTCAGCTGAAGATTGTGGGTCTCTTTTTATTGGGCTACACTAAGCTCATTCAATAGCGCAAATCTTTCAAATTCGAAGCTTAGATTGATATCGAAAAGTTTTTTAGAGCGCTGGAAAGCGGAAATAAAATTACGTTATTGGGAGCTTTTGTCGCACATAAGAGTTATATACATATGCACAGAAAGTATACATAGTTGTAAAGAAAATCATGTTCTATCAGAGTGGTATAAAGAACCTAAAATGCTCCTGAAACAAGGAAAAGTCTTTGCTGACGAACGAAAATAGCGCGGCATTGGCGAAATCGATTATGTTACCACCCACAGAGGGATATACAAATATATACATATATATATATATATATATGAGCTCATGTGGCGCAGTGGTTAGAGGTGCCCTGCGTCGCACACGAGGTCAATGGTTCGATCTCGCGCTCATGGCTCACCAAGACATTCATCCCTCCGGGGTCGGTAAATTGGTACCAGACAGGTCTCAGACTTATCTGGGAGGATAAGCAGCACTGACTCGGTTCAGCGGGAGGCCACCGCGAGTCATTGTAAAGGCCAGATATGCATTCAGTCACCTCAAACGAAGTTAGAAATTGAAGTCGAATGCATGGCGCATCCCTCAGGGATTGATCAACGCCGAGAGCTTTATCCTTTTATCCTTTATATATATATATATGTATATATATGTACATATGCATACATATACACATGTGCTAACTACACATACCTATATGTATCTGCACATGCACATATACATGTATATATACACATGTATATATGTGCATAGAAATGTACATATATATATATATATATATATATATATATATATGCTCATACATATGTATGTGAAAAGAACCCCAACCTGGGAGCTCCTTCTTGCTGTTTCTGAGCTTCGATAATGTTTGCCATATCCTTGTCACGACCAGCTCCACCCTGAGGCCTAACAACTTGTTGAGAATGGAAAGTAAGTTGTAAATTATATATGAAGGTTTGAAAAAGATATGTAAGAAACAATGCGTAAAACAATGGCACGCTGCTGCGTGTGACAATGGTACTTTGAGGGGGGGGGGGGTGGGGGATGGGAGGTTATAGATGGACAGAAGGGGAAGCAGACCGTGGGTCCACGATTTCGAAAAGGCTCAACTGTTTCACTAGGGAGCTCGCGGCCGAGTGGTTATTAGTGCTCGGTGCAACTCGACACGAAATTGATGATTCCATGACCTCTCAAAACTCTTCGACACTCAATAACGAACGGCCTACGGAACGTCCAGCCTGATTATCCTCCAGACTGCAAGCTAGAAGTACTGAGATCCGCGCAGTAGAAAAAAATCTGGTATGGGCCGGGTAAACTGCTATCATAAGGGCACCCGGATGAACGTTTTTCGAATGAGGTGCAAGACTTACTACTATCTCTAATTTTTCGATATTACCTAATGAATACCAGTAGAGGTAAACACGTTCTCAAAAGCGTTACTGAAGACGAAGCACGTTCTACTCAGAAATCATCACATCCGTGGCAAATACCTTGAAACCCTTATATGGAGATGCGGCACCACTTCGCAGTAGCACTTTTAGCCTGAGTTCTCCAAGTAGTTATATGAAAAGATGACGTTCTTTACGATTGGTCGACCTACCGGTGGGTCGAGGATGAGATAGCAGCTAGGATTCAATCGGATCTAAACGACTGATATTCACTGATGACCTTCAGTAATGTGACTTTAAGGCAATATTTTAGTCTCGCTCAATTGGAGAGAGATATCTGTGTATGCCTGTCCCACTGTACATGTACTGTAATACTCGGAATATATGAGACCCACTGAGTTTTTCAAGACATTCCTCCCATTGTTCAATTTCCCAAACGGAAAGCAGAAAAAAAACACTACAAGCTAATTAATTCTTATGGCCGTCCAACAGCGCAAAAAAATAAAGCTATTGCAAAAACTTTTTTCACAGAGCGTCTCGATTGACCTTCAGCGACTGTCTGTACGTAGGTTGGCACTATTCGTACATTTGGCGTGACCTTCCCAAAAAAATATTTGAAAATTATCTGGCTCCATCTGATGGTTTATCCTGAAACAATGTCTCATGCCCTCTGAGCTTTCAGAATACCTATCAAGCCTAACTATTATGCCGTCCAGGTATGTGGCTAACAAATTTCTAGTATATGGCTGACACTTCGGGGTTTAAAGCTACAAGACTAGGTCATGTACGCAAGATGTACTGACTAGACGGCAATGAGGTCCTAGTGATTTCTTAGCTCATTCTATAAGTTTTGGCTCTAAAGCAATCAACATCAAATTTACTAGCCAGAAATAATTGCAATAGCATCATTTTGGCATCGTTCATTTGCGCATTTTCTTGCAAACATTTCTAAATGCAGCTCAGCTATTCTTGCTTCAAGAGAGATGTCTTAGGTGTCTGGTAGCTGTCTTGAGAACAAATTTTGCTTGCTATTCATGAACGAATGGCGCGTAGGAGACAGTCTTAGTGAAGCGGAGCGCAAGATCAGTGGAAGTTCCTGTGGACGGCCCGAACGCAACTGATCCTCCATACTGTTCCCTGCAGTTTGAACTCCGCAGACTACTCCCTAGGCGTTCCTTCTGCAATGACATCATCGCCCCAAGCTCCAAATCTTACGCGCCGCTTCACTGGAATTTCCCCTACGTGTCTTTCATGCATGAAAAGCAAGCAAATTGGTTCCCACGACAGCTCCACTTTGAAGCAAGTATAGGCAAGTTGTAGACCAAAACATTCGTAAGAAAATGCGCTATTGAACGACACCAAAATGAGGCAATTTTGAATACTTCTAGCTTATTAAGGTGGTGTTTATTGCTCCAGCGCGAAAATTTATAGAATGGCCTAATAAATTAAGAGCAAAGAGGTGAGTAACTAACGAGAATTTGAATCCATCTGCTGGACAAAGATTAGATGTCACCCTCTCAGAGAGAACGATGGTGGCGTGATCTTTGATCTTTCTTCTGCAATGTTCACGGCACGCATGAGATGATAATCCGATGGAGCAACAATAGACTACAACACAAAGGATGTGGCACCATGGTCCAATCCAGTATCTCCAAAATGTGGCGAATCGGCTTTGCAATGCTGTCAGTCAATGCATGGGATGTCCTTCGAGACACCACTTGGTTGAGTCCCATTTCACCTGAATGGATCCCGAATCCCCAATTTCCATCCCGAGTTGAAAGAGGAAAAAAAATGGATAAAGAATAATGTGAAAGAAATATGAGACAACTTAATACAATATGTTAAGAAAGTAAGTTTTCAATTAATACAAGACAATGAATTTGAATACTCACACTCAAGAATACCACATGGAAGCTAGAAGAAGATCAGAAAGAAGGACAGGGGCGAGAACCGGGATACGGTGTTTGCACCGATGCAGACAGAAGCGAAATCACGCATGTCATTTACGCAGGTCTCTAACTCTTGCGTTACACTTGAGTTGTAGTGAATTCTTGCGTATAAGGCACATATTTCTCTGCTTTGTCTACATAAAATCCGGATCTTACAGAAATAACATTCTTCTCGCCTACTTTCGCCAGAATTCATATGTCCAAAGGCAAAGCAGCCGCACATGTGCAACCTTCTCTATCAGAAAACGAAGGCGTCCCCATATATTGGTGAAAATGTTGAGAAAAAACGCCAAAGTCACTTTTTTCAAATTAGAGCTTTCCTCCACTTTCTGTTAACTTATAATACATCATTTGAATAGGAGCATATGTAAATTTCAATCAATGCAGTTGAATCGCCTCTATGAGCTCAAGTCTTTCACTCAAGTATAATTTACTTGTAGAAAAACAAATCTTGTGTCCTAAGTTATCGACTGATCACCGCCAAAACTCAGCTCTATGCAGAATCTTGAGGAAAACTAACTTCACAGCTTTTTTCTTTGTACGTCGCAGGCCATCATCACTTGAGGAGGAGCTGGAGCTATCCACAGCAGTTTGCTTCAACTGAAACATATCTGTTAACAGATGGAATTACCCATAGAGTACAGATATATATTTGGTAGAAGACATCTCCAAAAATTTTGAAGAGAAAACCTAACTATTGCGGACGGCAGTATGATATCGCAAGGGGCGCGCGATTCTTATTTAATTAGAATTTATCGTTTCCTTTTTGTTAGGAAGTGACAAAGTGATATTCGACCCCATTTGCTGGACAACAATTTCTATTGGAGTGCAACTAGTTATTCGAAAGTCCAAATCTCTACCGTCTAACAGGAAAAGTATCAAATTATTTTATTTTAGGAAAAGCTTTTGATTTTTTTCCTCTATACGCTCACGTGGTTCTTGTTCATATATAACTTTCATGTGCCAAGAAAACTTCGAACGTAAAGTGTAATTTCACTTTCGCTCTTACAGCGGACTATAAAGACTTCTTTGAAAACCAATTTTAGCTTGGGAATTATTGACTTTTTTTCTTATAGAAAGATTGTTAGTTCAGTTCAATTCAGAGAGCGATCTACAGACTTTAGTCGAGCAAGCGTAGCAAACCAAGTGTAAAGCATAATTTTGTTCTCGCTGCTATTGCACGCTATGAAGATTCTTTCAGAAAACAAACACAATGCTAAAACTGACGAGATTTAAGCTTTCAAATGGTTTTGAATTTCTAGATAAAATGCTTTATATGGGGAATTAGACCTCTAACAAGTTGAGGAATTAAAAGGACTTCTCATCATCCTCAAAAGGTCAACAAATCAATAGTTTGCGGACGATTAGAGTCATTTCGACCCTCAAGTTTTCACAGATCTTCTTTCGCTGGACAAAACTTTCCATCTGTAAGTTAAGAAAATATTCGAAAGCTCATGTATCGCGCTCTTCGATATTTTTCTTCGTTTTTGAAAACGCCTTTGTAGTATGTTGTAGCAGCAGAAATACAATTACATTTCACACTCGGTTTGCCTTACTTGCTTAGCTTGAGTCTGAGAATCGCTTTTTATTGACCTGCACTGAACACATTCGATAGCACAGATCTCGGTGAAATTCTGAGTTTAAACTGGTGCAAGGTTTCCACAGCTCACTGTGGAAATGAAAATAAAATTACTTTTCACAATCAGTGTTTACTTTAAGCATAGGAGGTCTAAACGCATAAAAATATACAAACATGTGACGGAAATCATGTTCTATCACAGTCATACAAAGAACTTGGAGTATTTTCTGAAATAAAGGAAAAAAATCTTTATTCGAAAATGGGAAATTGCATGCCACCGACGATATCGATTATGCTGCCTCCTGCAAAGGGTTAAATCGGCTCAAGGTCAAGTTCGAGTGTATTTCTGGATTTCCAAATTTTTATGCGACCACGACCGCATACACCACAGTCCCTCATGCTCCTCCTCTGTCTCCATCCCGCAACTAGGTGTCAAAAACTATTCGAGATAAAGATAAACATACCGTGATGGGAATGATGTTCTTAACGGAAACGTCGATATATTCCATTCCAAGCCGGAATCTGTCGGCTACTGCTGCTTTTTCGCTATAAAAACTTCTATAAAACGGGACCGAAATGCGACAAGAGTTAAGTTGAGCATAGTTCAAGAAACTGACAATGCATTTACTACCTATACAACTGTCGTAAATATTTTAAAGTTTCCTATACTAGAGCATTCACTCTAGACATTTCCTTGGCATTTGAGTCTACCATTTACTACACCGCACCCCTAACATACCCATTTTCCGGCGGGTTTTCAACCGACCTCAGCAGTATCAAAGTGGGGCTGCTAGGTTTTCCAGCACTACCCGCATTTGGTGGCTCTTGACAATCCAGTGGTTTCGAATCTCCATCGACAGTCGAGACATCATCAGAAGCATTCCACGATTGCTCTACCATAATATTATCTGAAACTATTTCTCTTTCGTCACTACACGTACGAATCAACGAGGATTTGTGAAACGCGAGACAGGGATCTAATAAAAAAAGTGCTGGAATTGGGATAGGGAATTTCGATGACGGGTCAGGTAAAATATATAACAGATAACAAATAATAATTCGTAGGCATCTGGAGACTTGCCGTTCTAAAGACAAATCAATGAAAGTATTTGAGTACATAGATGACTCAACACGTCCTTGCTAGTGCAAAGCACACCAAAAGTTCAAAAGTAGTCGAAAATGTCTACATCGACATGTAGCAGATGCACAAGCAATGATAAAAGAAAATGTAAGGCTTTGGCTCATTTGGGCTAAGTAACCATCGCTATGCAGTTGGACTTTCAAGTACTCAGGCCATGAGACACGAGATATAAGAAATTAGATGAATGAGAGACTGAGATGAGTACCTTCTGCTGGCCATGTTCGAAGAGAAATAAGTGGCATGTAAAACATCCGACTCCACGTAGAAGTTGAGACATTATCATATCAGTCCGCCAAAGCTCTTTCTTCGATATAACGTCTCGAAGCTTCGCTAACCTGTGTTCAATGGGTTTGATCTGGGAAACACATGTCGGCATTCAGCCCAGGAACCCATTCAGGCTAACAGTTATTGGAAAAATATAATCTACATAAATTCTATATTTTTACCACTTTCTGAGAATGTTATGATGCTACAAATTCACATTTCTGCTACTAGTGCCACTACTTTGTTTCATAATAAACTCATCGGATAGATTCCGTTGGTCAGTCGTGTCAAAGTTAATTAAAAGCTAAAAATGAGACAATAAAATACTAAAAAAGGTTGACAATTTTATGAGACAAAGGCACTGTTTATGATAAATGTACTATGAATTTCTCAGTAGTACTTCTAATTCCACATTTCAGTCTGCACAGCAACGCGCGAACCTTCACTCTACTGAACGTACTAGATTGAGGTAAAATTTTCTCAGCACTCGCGAAAAATTCGAGAGCTTCTTTGTCTCGCTTAGTATCGGTTATTGTGAATTCTTGGGGAGATCTCAGGTATACTTCCATAAAAACACAACTGGACGGAGTATACGATGAGTTGAAGGAAAAACACCCGACTGTGGTTACACGAAAGCCTGCGCTGTCTCAGCAAAACAATGTCCTCATCTCACACTGCCAAGAAAACCAAGGAAAAGTTTGATGATGAATTGGAGGGAGTCGAAGTTTTGCTACACGCAGCCTGCACTCCAGATGCTCAGCCTTCCGATTGAGGCCTTTTCCACTCAATGAAACATTTCCTGCGTGGGACGCCGATTCGAGACATTTGATCAAGTGGAAGAGGCATGTCAGCAGTTTTTTGATTCGAAGCCCATGAAACGGTGATTTAGAGCAGATCCGAAACCTTGCAGATCGTTGGCAGAAGATTGTGGATAATGATGGTTTTTATCTTTTCGTTCTTGTTTCTAACTGGATTGATCTACAAACTTTGAAATATCAGTGGGTGTTAAGAAACTTTTTCTTCCACGTGATACACAAAAAACCTGGAATAGTTTTATTCTCGGTAGTGTCAATATTCCGACATACTTCTTCTCTTCAGTAGCTGTTTTCCGTTGATGAATGATCAGCATTTCTTGCACATAAGTGCGACATTCGATGAGCATTATATGTTCACATTTTGCACATAAGTAAGACATTCGATGAGCATTCCGTTTTCACATTTTGGGCAATACAATGATGTGGACAGCAAGACGACAACGTAGCTCTGTAGATGGAACATAATAAACCAGCAGTTCCATGAAATCGAAGGCAACACTAGTTTACTTTGCATACCTTTTCAAAAGCATTTTTCTAGAAGTGTAGAAGCCTAATACTTAGCTTGGGCACAAGAGGAAATAAATTTAGGCCTTTCTGACATCTACTCGATTCATTCAAATACGCACGCTATCAACGTCTTCATTTTGTAGTAACATGGCGTCAAATCAAATCTTTGCGTCGTCGTCGTCGTTGTCGTGCTAGGCCCTCACGAATCGAAAGAGGTAAACGCGCAATAATTAATAGTTGTCAATAATCAACAATAGTCAGTCAGGCTCGACGGAGAATTCGAAGCGATATTTTATATCTATCTATCTATCTATCTATCTATCTATATATATATATATATATATATATATATATATATGTTAGAATTCAC
>JAHQIW010003201.1:0-205889 GCA_019055375.1 Parelaphostrongylus tenuis
GCCTCGCGAGGCGACAATTGAAGTCTCTATGTGCAGCTCTATGAATGTGAGCACGATTCTCGTTATTTATTTAGAACTACTGATTCTGTCTACAAGAAAAGGCTAAATTTATTTTGATAATCTGGTCTAACACGATTAACTCTACATGTTCTTATGATTATGATGTATTTATATGTCTTAGGTGCGAAGAAAACTCTGGAGAGATGCGTAGATATCTTATTAGTCTCACATCATTCTGCAAAAACGTTCCACAACAAGAAATCAGCTTAAGAATTACTCTTGATTAATGTTATCAAACGGCTGCTAAGCTTCAAATGCAACGCTATGCGCAGACCATAATCGAGTAAAAAAAGAAAACGAAATTCAAACACAACTTTGTCTTCGCTCTTACAATGTACTGAATTTTTTCAAAAGCCATCTAAAGAATCGTACTCTCTAAGAATCAAGCTATCAAATGTATACCAAAAGTTTAGAGAAAAAGCTTTCCCCACTGATAAAAGTTCGGTCCGAAAAGGATTCCTCACGTTTCATTATTGATGAGCTTTATACCGATGAGCTGACATTCATTCACCGTACAACATCTCTTTGACAGGATAATCATTGTTTTTGACTTCTCAATCATTATTATAGCTTTTAAGCGCTACATATATTAAAATATACCGGAACTAATAAATTGACGTTGCCATATTCAGTATTAGCTATTACAGCAGACTGAATGCTGCATCGCTGTGATTGCATAATGAAAGAGCTTTTTTAATCAGACAAAAACACTACCAAAAACATGCGAGTATGTACAGAGAGCAGCAAGTATTGAATTATTACAAAAACTCTACATTTACTTTCAAAAAGGTGAAAAAAGCCTAATCAATTAACAAAAATCGCACATCGGCTGCGATTTGCACTGCGCGTGGCGATTACAACTGGTGGTACCCAAAGGGTTAAAAGGTTAACTAACCGTTATTTATTACTTAGTTTACTACAAAAAGATATCGCAGACCGCAATAGCTTCCAGTATTCATTAAATGATCACAAAATGAAGTATGGAGAGCTAAGCTTTTGGCCTCCAACAACTCCTGAGGGATGTTCCATGAATTCGTCTTCATCTAGCATCGCTTTGTGCGACTCAATGCATATCTGGTCCGTATATAGGCACTTTTGGTACACCTATGAATTATATCAGTGCTCCTTTATGAGATTTCACAGTGGTATAAAAGTGTGTTTGGAGGAACCGGCTATGTGGGACTTTAGTTGAAAATCTAAGCTCACGAATGTCTAATAACACTAATGTGAAAACATCTTCTCCACCGAATGATGTCGGTTTTTTCTTTTCTCCATTATAATCAGAAATGAATAACGAAGTGAGAATACATGGGCATTTTTGAAAAGTGCGCATTGTTTCGACAATTGTCATTTACTATGATGTTTCTTTGATCTCGTATAAAAATTGAGAAGATCAAGAGTAAGGTTTTTATTTTAATATCTTTTGTACAAGTCAATACAGTTCACTGGTTGCCAAATTCAATATGATTATATGTTGAACCTGCGTTTTTCTCTCAACGACGCATAGTCTGAACCATAATCATATGAGCGAGTAGAGAAAATCATGTTCCATCAAAGTAATACAAGAAATCCAGTATTTCTCTGCAAAACGGATAAAAAGACTTTAATCGAACAAACAAGTCATGAAATTCGCTTTGCGCGCATCGATTTCTTTAGAGGACCCTTAGGTGTTAATCATGCACTTCGCCTCACTAGCATTTTCCCCTACACGCCATTCATGCATGAGTAGCAAGCGAATTTGTTCCCAAGACATCTTAAAGCAGATATAGGTAGATTGTATAGCAAATTATTCAAAAGAAAATGCGCAATTGAACGATGCCAAAATCATAAAAATTTGATTTCTTCTAGTCATTACGTTTGATGTTGATTGCTCCAGTGACAAAACCTACGGAATGACTCTATATTTAGAGCGATAATTATGCAAAAAATTGATTTAGTCACGGCATCATAAAAGAACACTTTCTCTTCCACATGTTTCTACATCGTAATGACACATTCGAGTATTTCCTCTACCTTTGCTGCCGCTGTAGAGGATATCGTAAAGTCACGTACTAGCATGAAATGCGAGATAAATTTTAAAATAGGGCGAACGCTATGTGAATCTAAGATGAGCATCACTCATTTTTTGCACTTTTATCACAAAGAAGCACCATGTAGTCTACAGTTACTTGAGACGGAAGACTGTACGATGCTAAGGTTGGCCCAACAGCGCTAGAGGCAATTTGGGTGTCATTCTAAGGCTTACAACTTGCCAAATTTTATCAAGTGATAGCTGTTTTAGTGTTAATCTTTATAAATAGAGCTGCTTGCCAATCGAATTTCATAAAGGCTTGAAAGAGAACGTTGAGAGATAAAAGCGGGGATAAAATGATGAGAAAGGCGAGACAATGGAGAATAAATGGAAGCATGATCGAAGGAAGATGAAGTGATCGCAAGTAGTTTAGAAAATGATCGCATCAGAGCTACTTCGAGCCGGCGGATGACGGTGGTGATAGCTGAGGAATGCGTGCCAATATGGCTATTCGCCAAACCTGAACTAGAACTTACCACTATGCTTTCGGCTGCTTTAGCCATTAGATGCACTCACTACTACCTGAAGACATTGTCATCACCTCCTTCTCTATCTGTTATCATCACCTTTCCACCTAATTCGATTGCCATCTTTTCTCGTCAGATTGTTTTATAGTTTGGTAATTTTGACGTGCACTTGTAGTTGTCAAATATTACCGCCCATTGCTTGAATAGATCACTTCATGCTACAGGATGTTCATACTCATTTCATGTTTTGTAAAAGAAAACAGCTTTTATGCTATCATAGAAGATTTATTAGCTCTTCATTCATCACAGAAATCATTACAATATTAATAAAGGATCCTGTCCGCTAGAATAAAAAAGACTTTACTTTTTCCTGCTTTCAAATACGATCATGAAAATATTTTGAGCACACTAATCTCAATGACAAATACGGAGTGATGGTGCTCACACGGAATGACAAGTGAGGTGCAGTGATGATTTCTACCGCACAGAGTCCAAATGCATTTTGCTGCGATATTGCTTCGCAATATCTAATTTCACAGCTCAGGTACATCCGCCTGTTCTTTCCCCTGGTGACGCATATGTATCTAATGAAGGCGTGAAAAATCTCGAAAAACTGGAGAAGAAAATTTCGGTCACCGATTTCAAGAAGGATTTTTTTTTCAAATACTTACAAGATCATGTCGCTCCACAGTTGACACCCAGGCGTATTCTCAAAGTCATTGTCAGGTCGTGGACGTTGTATTGGTTGTTATAGAAAATTGGTAATACGTGTAAATATTTATGCTTGAAACAAAGCTAAAGAAGCAAGCGTTAGGTGCAATCGATGTATGCAGTATATTTGTTTAGCTTTTTCCAACACCGCTCATTGAAGATGTGCTGTTAGGCGTTTAGGAGTTCAACAATTCATCAGGTCGAAAGATATCATGTCGCATAATGATGATGACATCTATGAACTGAGAACTGATCATTTCATAATTTGATGCTCATTATTATGGAACGCATCATTTGTGGATTGCAGCTAGCGAAATTCTATGCAACGCGGGTAAATGTTGACCAGTACTAGTATTTAGGGCGAACTGCTAATGATCGATGGTTGTTGTATAATGTATTGCTTGCTGAATATCTATTTTGAACAAATGATCATCAGCATCAATGAAAGGCTTGAAGAAGTAGGGTGAGGAATATACAATTTCTCCAGAGAAATACTCTATAAATTGATGATTCTGAGCTTTATGAAAGCATATTCCACTGCGTACAAAAGATCACGTCACATATGCTTCCTGAAAAAGTCATAAGTGGAAAACAATTGGGTTCAGTTATACACTTATCAAAAAAGATATAAGAAATAGAGATGCGTCTCTGAGTATTGAAAAGTGGGAATTCTAAAAAACGTGGACTTTCTTTTTTACTGAAAATAGAAGGCCTTTAGTGACATATCATTCTTTCTCATGACAAAATGTCTGTCAGGTACGAATTTTGCCACAAAATCATTAAAACATCCACTGCGAAAATCATCAGACTAAATGCTCACTAAGAGCGTGAATTATACCTTTGGATCCCTTGCTTCAAGGCACTAAAAATCCGTACAGAAAAGCCATATAGTTTTTGAAACCTAGAATTTTTTGAAAGAATTATGAAACGCAGTTTTCTTTTGTCATTTTTACAGCGCTCAAAAAACCCCACATTTGCTACTCAACTCAAACACTCAGTCTATATTTATAAATAATTTTTCTCAAGTTATTGAATATTCATTGAAACTTTAGTGAAAAAACGTTCCTCTGTGAAAACTATGTACACTAGTGCAAATCACAGTGCACACTCCGAAGAAAAGAAAAGAGCAATATTCTCTTCATTGCTACAGCTCACTGAAAAAACATTTGCAAAAGTCAAGAATACCATCAGAACCATAGTTTGTAAGCTATAGAAGGGCTATTTTAAAGTTTAACGAGACGTCTATAGTTAACGAGAAAATCACGAAAATTCGTGTCCACCATGAGTGGTACACGCGATCTCGAAAGAGTTAAATGTACCCATTGGGGAAGCCGCACCTCACTCATTCCGAGAATCCGCGAAGAAAACTGCTCTACTGTCCCTTTTTATCGCAAAAGGATGATCTTTGTCAAAGCTTGTAGAGTACACTTCAAACTTACTTTCTTGGATACTTGCACGGCATTCTTCACGAATTGTGCACACCCCAGCAAATCTTCCTTTCGCCTTGTCATCTCGCGATTGTCGTCTATTGCGGTGGCTTCATTCGACCACGACCACTGCCGCGAGTTTCATACCGTGATCTGTAGAATATCAGCAGGTACGAAAACAGCTGATGCTAATGCAGATGGGAATACAGTTGATTAATCCTTCTAACGAACACATCCGCCCAACGTGTAGGTGGTCGCCCTAGGGGACGAGTATATACTTGTGACGGCTACTTTACAGTTCGTTTCGACCATCTGTTGTCAGTTCTTCTCAGTATATGACCGGCACATCTATGCTTCGCTATCGATGCAAATTCTTCTGGAGCACGAAGATGGAATAAATTTGTGAAATCCGAGTTGCGCAAGCCGGCTACGTGATGTGAGTGCGATTGATTTACAAAAGACATCGTTCAAGCGCTCTGTGAGTCGATGATCGGTCTAAATTCTTTCTATTTTGACTGCCACTTGCAGTGGTATGATGTTATACTTATACCCAATATGTGGAGTACTGTGCAAAAACGGGACAATTGGGACAATGGTTAGCATACGCTCCCGGAAAGAGTGTGATCTGGGTTCGAATCCCGGCTGACGCAAACGTGCTCTGTGAGTCGTTCAAAGTAGCCTTGACGTGGTCGATGCATCAGCCCACGTCTCCGCTGCATAACAGTGCTGGGAAGACTGCTGAATCTAAAATGTTAGCGCGTAATTTGGGGTCCGTCATTTGGTCGGTGGCTTTTTTGAGAGGCCCGAATGCGTGAAATGCTGTTTTCCTTCTTCAGTCTAGTTCCTCAGTCATGTTTTTCTCTATATTTGTCGAACGAGCAAGGTGCACGTGTGCAGAAATCTCCGTAATCAAAGACCCATGCAGTCTGATATGTTTATCATTGCACCATGGGGTCTTCATGAACTGGGTCTTCATGCGATTTGTTTTCCCACTTCATTAAAATCCTTGAATATCGCCTTTGCAGCAGCGGTGCTTTTTAAGAGTAAGACAATGTCATCTGCGCAACGAACGTTTGACAGGAAATTTTCATGGATGCATATGCTCTTCTCGTCCATATCAAACGACTCATTATCCACTGTAGTGCGGCCGTGAACAGCTATGGCAATATCGTATCGCCCTATCGCACTTCCTTTCCAATGGATATGGCAACAAATCGAAGAAGAAGCTATATTTTTGTGGTATGGCTACGATAGAAGTCTGATAGAGTTCTTATGTAGGACGGATCCGCTCCTTGATTTATATGTGCTGATATGACTGCGTTCGTTCCAACGCATTCAAATGCTTTTTCATAGTCGATAAAACTTGAGATTAAGGGCAAATGGTACTCCCGGCAAACTTTTGTAATCCTCGATACGGTTTGGACGTGGTCCATGCAGCAGAATCCCTGTTGAAATCCTGCTTGCTCAATTGGTTGTGCCTCATCCAATGTTCGTGCTATTCGCAGAAGGATGATCTTCGTAAAAAGCTTGAAAAATATGCTCAAAACAGATTGGACTATAGTAGCGTAGACTACTTCAGACACTTCAAAAGTTCGACTTTCTATGAACCTCGGCATAATCAATTGATATATGAAAATGGAGAAAACTTATCTTGATTAGCTGACGCGAGGTTGGTAAAACAGTTGTAGAAATTCGGCTGACGTTTCGGCGACCCGCCTTCTTCAGAGCCTGGACGTATATAGTATTAGTCTCTACTATCTATCTATCTATCGACTAATACTATATACGTCCAGGCTCTGAAGAAGGCGGGTCGCCGAAACGTCAGCCGAATTCTACAACTGTTTTACCAACCTCGCGTCAGCTAATCAAGATAAGTTTTCTCCATTTTCATATACTTCAGACACTGTTTTTGTGTAAGAAAGAAAAGTATCTCGTAATTACGCGTGACGTCGAACCATACTTCAGGCTGATCTTTCCGGCCTGAGTTAAGCACAGCCCACTAATGCACTGACCCTAGGCGGCTAGTCTTCAATGAATAATTGTTAGACCCAAAGCATCAAAATGGTGAGTGTTTCAAATGAGGCTTCTACTATGCGATCCGAAAATCGTTTCTAACGTTTTCTGTTGGGGTTATGGAGCCTCGTTTAGGCTGAAAACATTCTTTTTGAGTTATTTTGGATCTTTCCAGGCTCTGAAGAAGGCGATTCTCCGAAACGTTAACCATTTCGAATACTGTATATTTAAGCTGCTTTACTAATTGCATTGTTGGATGCTTGGCCAATATTCATCAAATAAATAACACCTTGGAACGACTAAACAGAAGAAAATACCCTTTTTGTGGATGATGACTGTGCTCGACGTCCTCCACTGGTCTAAAAATTTTTTCCTTATGTCATATGCGCCGTGAGAAGCACATGTAAACTGTGGTATCTGGCTCACAACAAATCGGAAGAGATTTTGCAGGATCCTGGAGCCGTGCCTTTTTTCATGCTATCGTGACTCGAACTTTGCAAGACAGAATCCCAAGTGGTTTTTCTCTAGTGAGGATTACGGGGTTTGAGATTGGGGAACGGAAAAGATTGGCATTGAATTGTTCCGTTATCAACTCCATATCGCGGCGGCAACTTTTTGTAATCCCATCTTCTTTTATGAACGCTGACAGCGATCATGTTCAATCAAGAAATCATGTTACCGATTGAGAAGAAGTCGTCAAATCGATGACTGGCACGTTAAGGATAATCCGACCAAAGACTACGGGCTACTTGTCCAAGAATTAAAAAGTTGTGCCGACTTAGCTTCACTTGCTTAATCCAGAAAAGCCAATCGCATCTCGTCTACCACAAAGTAGATGCTCGAAAAGCAAAGGAAGCTGAAGCTCGATTTTAATGCAACTCATTTAGCTCGGTTGATATCAAATACCAGCTGCAGAAGAGCTTTGCAGGAAAATCTACAGCAGTACAGGCAGAAGAAACTGCTTGAAGCAGCACAAGAAGGATCAGTCCTGGACAAGTGCCGTAGAAATCTGTGTGATTATTGTGTTTCGGTTTCAGCGTTCATGAGAGAAAATGGGATCACGAAAACTTGCCGTCATGATAGGGACACGATAACGGAACAAGTAAACGCCAATCCTTTCCATTATACCATCCCAATCTCGGACCCCGTAATCCTCACTCGAGAAAAACCACTTGGGATCCTGTCCTCCAAAGTTCGAGTTGCGATAACATGAAAAAAGGCACATCTCCAAGACCCGGTAATATCTCTTCCGATTTGGTGCGAGCCAGAGACCACGACATGTGCTTCTCGCGGCGCATGTGACATAAGCAGCACAGTCATCATCTACAGAAAGAGTGACCGAAGGGATCTTCACAACTATCATCCAACCTGCTTCAAACGTACTTTACAAGTCTTTTTACGAAAATGGTCATTCTGCGAATAGTAAGAACATTGAAATGAGGCACAACCAGTTGAGCAAGCAGGATTTCAATAAAGATTCTGCTGCATGGACCACATCCAAACCGTGTCGAGGATCATAGAAGTCCGCTGGAGAGTACCACTTGCCTTTAATACCAAGTTTTATCGACTGTGAAAAAGCATTCGATAGCATCGGAATGAACGCAGTCCTATCAGCACATGTAAATCAGAAGCGGATTCGTCCTACATAAAAACTTTATCAGACTGTTATCGTAGCTGTACCATAGAAACACGGCTCCTTCTTCGATCTCTCACCATACCCATTGGAAAAAAGCTTTGATAAGGCGATACGATATTGCCAAAGCTGTTCACGGCCGCACTGCAGTAGATAATGAGTCGTTCGAGAAGAGCATATGCATCGATGGAAACTTCCTGTCAAACCTTGGTTTCGCAGATGACATTGTCTTGATTTTGCAAGCACCACTGAAGCAAAGACAATGTTTCAAGGATCTTGATGAAGCGGGAAAGAAAATCGGACTACGCATAAATCTCATGAAGACCCAGTTCATGAAGAATCACTGGTGCAATGATGAATATCTGACTAGATGAGTCTTTGATTACGCTCGCTCGCTAGATATGGAGGACAACATGAGGGAGGAACTAGACAAAAGAAGGAAAGCAGCGTGAACTGCATTCGGGCATCTCAAAGACGCCACCGATCAAATAACGGACCTCAAATTAGGCGCTAACCTTCTAATTCAGCAGTCATCTCAACACTCAGTTATGCAGTGGAGACGTAGGCTGATACTTCGACCACGTCAAGACTACTGCGAACGACTCACAGAGCGCTTGAAAATATGTCTTCTAAAAATCAATTGGCACTTACAACACGTAGCCGGCTTGCACAGCTCAGATCTCAGAAATTTATCCTGTCTTCGTGATCCAGAAGAATTTGTATCGGCGAAGCATAGATGGCCCGGTCATATATTAAGAAAACAGGTGACAGATGGTTGCAACGAACTGTAGAGTGGCCGTCACTAGAACATACCTGTCTCTGAGGACGATCACCTACACGTTGGGCGGATGTGCTTTCTAGAAGAATTAATCAACTGTATTCATATGTGTATTCGCGTCTGTTGTATTCGTACCTACCGATATTCTACGGTTCACGGTATGAGACTCGCACCGGTGGTCGTGGTCGAATGAAACCACCGCAACAGACGACAATTGCGAGAAAACGAGGCGATTAGAAGATAAGGTGGGGCGCACAATTCGTAAGGACGGACCGTCCAAGTATCCAAGTAAGCAAGTTTTAAATGTACTCTACAAGCTTTTGACAAAGATCATTCATTTGCAACATCAAAGACCTTGGGTGAGGCACACTTAGTTGAACTAGCAGGATTGCGAACGGTATTCAGCTGCACGAATCACATTCCAAACCGTTTTACTGGTTAATAAGGTCTACTGCGGATACCATATGGCTCTTTTTCTATCATATATTGATTATGAGAGCATTTGGCATTGTGGAAGCATATATAATCCCATCAACGCTCACAAACAATGTGGATCTTAACGCCTTCTTACAAGTGGCAGTTATTCACTAGAATGTATGATCTTCCGGTATCAGGCCCTCTGTATGTACGAGTCCCATAGTAGTAACTCTTTTTCTAATGCTTTTCTGTTACCCATGCCCTGTTTCGACCCCTTGAAAAGAAAGCGTTTTTACAGTTGTGCTCAAAGTCTGAGAACGTATTCGATAGCTCGAATTTAAGAAAAAAAAGTTTTATGGTTTATTGTATTTTCAAAATGGCTTTGACATTGCGCCTTGAGAGCGAGAATATAATTTTGTTTCTCATTCAAACATTTCTCGCTCACTACAGCTTTTCCTATAGACTTTCAATAACCATTCGATAGCTAAAATCTTGCTTATTCCATTGGTTCGTTTGGTTCTCAAAAATGATTTCTTCTTGCTTTGCGACAACTGAAGAAAGATGGGTTGAGTAAATTCGGCACTGAAAAAGCAGGATGGATTAGCAGCTATATTACGAAATTCCTATCATCTACATACCGGCAGAGCACGGTGGTTTATTCAATGTCCATGTTTCGCTACGCAAAACTCAACACTCTTCTAGCTGCCACGGCGCATTAGGAAGTTTTTTTTTTAAAGCCGAGCGTATTATTGGAAGCTACGAAGTTCAAGCAAGCGAATGATTGATTAAAGTTGAAGGAAAAGCTTTGTCCAGCGAAACGTTTAGAAGAAAAACATCGTTTCATTTTTGCTGTTGAAAAGCGATAGTAAAGCCATATTGAAAATGAATTACACTGTCGAACTTTTTTAGATGTGTGCTATTGGATAGTTGTCAGGACTTGGGAAAAAAGCAAAGGGACGTTTTTCTTAATGGTTTTAAGAAAGGTGAGGATGGCGAAAATTATCTAAATTTGCAAAATATAATCTTCTTTTGGCTGTACGGTAGGCAGTTCTTCCAAAAACCGAGTACAATCCTGAGATTTGATCTATCGATTAGATATTGAAAGTCTGAAGAAGTAATTTTGTTCAACAAGGATTGTATGAGTGAGGAAGAAGATTTAATTTCGTTTTTTATTTGTCCGCCTTTGGCGGTGGATGCCGACAGATATTGAGTTCCAGTCATTTAACATAATTCTTTCTTATTTGACCTTCTTTAGCGGTGGGCAGTAGATAAAGTCTCGGCATTCATCAGTCTCTCAATCAATCCCTGAGGAATGCGCTATGCATTCATATTCAGTTTAAACTACGTTTGAGGTGATTGATTGCATACTTCGCCTTCATAATGACTGGCGGGACCACCCACTGAACCGAATCAGTGCTGCTTATCCCTCCAGACAAATCTGAGACCGATCTGGTAGCAGGTTATCGACTCTGGAGGGATGGATGGCTTGGTGAGCCATGAGAGCGAGATCAAGCCGCTGACCTCGTGTGCGACGCAGAGCACCTCTAATCACTGGACCGAATGAACTCTTTAGGAATTGTATGATGTTACAATACACCCAGTGATGTGGAGTGATTATGTTTAATTATCGATACCCAATATCTCCACAGATTTCCCTTCGAGGGATCCCGTCCGGTTAGTCGCGAGTGCCGTGGCGCGTCAACAGTGTGGGTAGGAAAACTCAACGTGAGCCAAAGTCGACCTCGTGCTTCCACAAACGCAGGTGAATTCAAAGGGTAAGCTCCTTGTTTCTGCAGCGCCCATTTGACAAAACTCTAATTCTACGAGTCAAGTCGACCAAAAGCTTGCAGTCAAGAGGTTGGAAAAAACGTGAGAGGCAATTAGGAGTCTCCTCCAAGAAATAGGCTTCTCCCGCTTCTCCGATCGAGACTCGCGAGCTAGTCGTGAGTGCTCAGTCACCACATTTAGAGCCTGATAAGTTTTACGTTGTGTATCAAAGTGCAAAAACAGTAACAAATATGGGCCTCATTTCCCTGACCACGAATGAATCACCAGTACGCCAGCGTAGAGCTGGACGAGTACGGAGAAGTTGTTAAAATCACAGAGCCAAACTAGGCTGCCAAAATCGAAGCAAACTAAAGTGATGATCTGTACCTAGAATGGAAGAACACTTGCTCAAGAGTCCGCTGTGGAAGATCTATTGATTCAAGCAAGAAAGGTAAGATGCGAAGTCATTGGCCTGGCTGAGACGAGAGGACGCCATTCTTTTCACGCTGTTTATGATGCCGGAAAAAAGCTTTTCCTTGGAACATGCAATGGCGGATATGTCGGCTGCGTTGACGTCCTCGTCAAATTGAATTTGGCCGTGAACATCTATTGACTTAAACAACTTACAACATCTAGCAGGCAACTGTTGCTGAAGCGATGTGGTTCAATGCCGGTTTTGATCATTGTCGCTACTTACAAATCAACATCAAGCTATGACGGAGACGATGTCGGAGCGTTCTATATGGACCTCGAGAAATTCTCTAGAGAAAACCATACATTCATCAAGGTCATTGTTGAAGATTTTAACGCGAAAACTGGATCTAGAAGAACGCCTAAAAAACGTCACATTGAGACCCATGGTCTAGGATGGAATGAACAGGATCAAAGGCTATCTGCGTTTATCATAAAGACTCACATCATCCATGGTAACTCGCAATTCAGTAAGCTTCACTTTCAACGATGAACGTGAAAGTTTCCCAATGGAGAAGGCTATAACGAAATATACCACATATTAGTAAATCGAAGGCTTTGCCTGTCGCTGCTGTTTCTAAGTTCCACACGTAATCACACCATGGTCGCCTTCGTTGAATTGAAGAAATCCTTCAATTCAGTGGAAACAGAATCGGTTCTGGTGACTCTTTATAATCAGGGTGTCCTTACTCAGTACATGGTGGTCCTTCCTGAGCTATATAAAAATTTTACGACCATATATCTCCATTCTACAACAATATCACAATCGACGTAAGAAGTGCTGTTCGATAAGGCAAAAAAATTTCTCCAAAATTATTCGCTGCCACTATCCAGAACGTCATGCGAACATTAGAATAGGACGATATGGGAGGAAAATTGACGGTTCAGAATCACGCCATCTTCGCTTTGCTGATGATATCGTCCTCATAACGCCAAGCATCAGTCAAGCGGAATGAATGTTGACCGATTTCGAGAACGCCTGTAGAAAGATTGGTTTTTAACTAAATCTAACGAAAACGATGTTCAAGAGGAACGGATAGGTTTTGAGTGCCCCATTCACGCTCAGCGAAGCAAAAACCTCCGAATGCTCCATTTACGTCTATCTAAGTAGTGAAATCAACACGATGAACGACCTAGCTTCAGAGCTGAACAGGAGGAGACGAGCGGCTTGAGGAACGTTTAAGAGCATTGAAGATGTAGTGAAGAGAACAAAAAGCACCCGTCTCTCTTCACCTTTTCGACTCGCCAATTATCCGTGCCCTAACATATGCAGCAGAAACCTGGTCGCTACGTAAGCAGTGTGAAAGATCACTTGACGTTCTTGAACGAGCAGTTGAAAGGTCGATGCTAAGAGCATTCCGTATCTCACAAATGAGGGAATTGATCCGAAGTTCCGACCTTCGTCAAAGCTCGAGGATCGAAGGCGCTGTTCTATACGGCAGGATCTCGAAAATAAGGTGAACAAAACACATGATGCGCCTCAACGACAACAACGACAACCGCTGGGCGAGAGCTGTTACCAACTGCATTGCTCCGGATATCAAGCGCTCTACGGGAGAACACCGATCCGGTGGTCCGATTTCTTCACGAAAGGCACAGAAAAAAGATATGATGCTCAACGAATTCCTAGAGCATCCCTACACCACTCTTTCTACGTTGTGCAAAATGGGCGTCAGTAGTGCAGCAGGTTAGAGCACGCTCTCCTGGATAGAATGGACATGTGGGCTCGAGTCCCGCCTGACACGAAAGATCTGCGCATCACTCAACAACATTGGGCATATCCATAACATCATACCACCGCGAAGAGCAGTTGGTAAAACGAATTCCATGCTTTTTTTTACTTGACCGCATTTCGCAGTGGTGTGATGTTATAGTATGCGCAGCGATGTAGAATGATTATGTTTGATCATCGATACAAAAGATCTGTCACATCAGCGCATAGTGTCGACAGCGAGCTCCCAAGATAGACCGTTGACATAGGTCGCTGGCAGACGGATGCGTTGCAGCGTAGAAACAGTGGTGTCAAAATGGACGTCAGTAGTGCAGCAGTTCAGCACGCGCTTCAGGAAATAGTGAATTGTGGGTTCGAGTCTATACTTCTGCAAAAGTCTTCCAAAAATTTTTCTTTGCTGTTTCAGCGTAGAAACAGTGCCATTTGGAAACAAAGCACGCCATCTAAATTCTTTTGATTTAAGCTATCGAGCGATAATAATCTCTAAAAACCTCAAAAATCGTTCTTCTTGGGAGGTCGAAACAGGGCACAAAAGATCAAAAAGTACTCTTTTTTATACAGACAAACTATTGCAATCTTTTGCTGATTACTAATTGTAAGTGGCTACACATTTCGTGACCTCCTTCGAAAGCAACCAGAAGTGGTTCTGTTTTATTGGCGCCATCTATTCCTGAGCTGTTTCTAAACTGCTACTGTATTCGACTACTGATGAATCAGTTTAGCTTCTTGACAGTGAATTGTCTAAACGTCTCTAGTCAGTAAATGTATGTTCTGCAATTGAATCGAAAATGTCATCTAAATGGTGCACAAAATGCACTGTTCTCATACATCTAAAAACAATAGTTGATTTTTTTAACCGACTTCCACCGGGGATCCAGTGTTCCACATTACTTACCTTTGCCCTGCTAAATATCATCACTCTCGTTCTGGTTTTCTTTGATTATTTGATGAAGATCGGGGGCGCCGTGCCGATTGGTTGTGATGCTGGTCCACGCGCGAGTGGAGCCGAGCCCCACCCCATCTCCGGCAGTCAACAACAACGTCTTATAGAGCGTCACAGAAAAGCTATCCTCGGGATTGCAGGAAGACACGCTCAACCAGTATATTACGCCGTTCAAGAAGAAGGCGAAAAACGAATTGAATGCTAGAAGTACAGGGATTTGCACAGTGAAAAAAGCATTGTGATGACCGATCAAATAAAGTCATAAAAGTAAGTATCATTTGATGGAGATCAGGAAAAATTATTACTGTTGCTAAACTCTTGAATTTCTTTTCTTCAACACACGATGAATGGATAAGTGAAATTGGATCTATATTCGCCTCCACCGCGTGTTCGAAACTCGGTTTTGGACTAGTAATTGAATGTTTAATTTTCAGTGGTTGTCATAAGGAATGATCGAACATCACAAGTGTTTCAGAATTCTGAGAAGGCATTAAGTAAGTCATATTCAGATTGAGATGCATGTGGCTGAGTAGTGAGAAAGTGCATGACACATTTTCTCGTTTGCCTCAACGTAGGTACTAAAGCCTTATCTCTCTTTGCAGATTAGTAAACACGTTTCTCTGGGAAGATGAAAAAAAGCACTAATTTTAGTGCATACGACTCAATGATGTCATTCTTCAAGCCAGGTATATGTACGTTCAATAACCTCTGCGACTTTTAACGGAATTCAACACATACATCTCTTGATGAACACCAAACGTTTCATCGTCCCATAGTCAGCATACATGCATGGAGAATAGTGACCGGAGAAAAGTTATTCCTTTTCATAGCACGCGGGATATGGACGTGCTTTAAGATTTGCCCTAAAAATCAAAAAACTTGAAGAAATAAGTACGATGTGAAGACGAGATAAAGAGTATTTCAATCACAAATAGCAAATTATAGTGGGCTTAGTTATCATTTTTTACTGTAACGACAAATATTTTGATGAGGAGTAGTGATAATTCTACATGCTGTTTTTAACACTACTGACTATTTTGACTGCCCAAATCTCTTTAGTGAAGTCAAAACACTAATCAAGCAACGCCTCACAAGAAGGCCGGCGTCACAGAAGTGTGCTATTATTAGCATTCGCAGCAATATTCCACAAATTTTGAAAGATCAGGCATCTTTTAACACATGGCAATATCTTGAGCATGAAAACTTGATAAAGTTAGCTCATTTTTGTTCATATTCATTTTTTTATTCATAATGTAGACGCCAAATCAGTAGACAGAAAGCTACAGCAACTTAGTTTGGATCTCAAGTCACAAAACATATTATAGCTGCAATGAGATGACTTAGGTCATTCCAAGTGCCCATGTCAAAGAGATTATGGCTTGACGGTTCTACTATGACCTTCTGTTGTTGTTGTCTCACAGATTACTTGTGAATCGAGAAATCTTATAGAATGCCGGTGTTAAACAAATAAAAAAATCTTTCTCTGTTCTGAATGTAGCGGTGATCATCATCCAAGGTAAAGTTTCATTGAAAAACTTGAGTAGGAAAAATACCCAAGTAATTAGTTCTTTCCGGTAAAAAGTTGTGCGTGTCTCTATCCAAGAAATCTCCTTTTGTAACAACGTCAGAAAAAATCTTTTTCTAAAATCGGCGACGTGGGGCTGCAATTTCAAGTTTCAGCTTTCAAGTATTTACTAACACTCCTATTAAGAGTTCCTCTCCAGCGACTAAAGTCGGTTCTTCATTTGTCCTCTCCTGGTCGGAGAGAAGCGTTTTGTGCATCCCTCTACATCATCGGGTATGCTTGTAACATCACAGCAGCAATAAAAGCGGTCAAATAAAAAAACATTCTATTGTTCCGTCTTCACAGGGTTTTTTATTCACTGTGTTGATCCCAGACTTTCAGCATTCAATTCGTTTTTTCGTCTTCTTCTTGAACGTGGTGGAACACATCTCGATGAGCGTCTGCTACTACAAGATTTCCAAAGATTTTATGTTGAGATAAACTCTTTGTGATACAGGATACGACAGAGGTCGTGGCGTGATCGCTATTCAGCGCGATTGTCTCTTTCGAAGGAGATAACATCTACGAACATCATTTCATGATCTAATCAAAACACCCGATGAACAACGCACAATTGAGTTTTTTCTTTGTTTTTTTTCCAAACACAGTTCTACTTGAGATTTACTAGACATATTGTGACAATTTTTCACACCTTCCTTGTAGCTGAAAACTTCTTACCGAACCAACAGAAAAATACTTAGGAATCTGGTGGTCTATCTTCATGAGCAACGCAGGCCACAGCACGTTTTTCTATTCGAATATTTCGCTCATCATGTCGGCTTACTTCATTCACTTTAACATCTCAGCTACCACTCCGTGATTCACAATTGCTTCCTCGCTGAGAACACATTTGCTTGATGTTGGGTACATGTCCACCCACAATCCATCTTTAGTCGCTCAAAAAATTGCTTGCGTTGTCCTATGCCCGTTGTACTGCTATTCTCGTCGATCTTTCATCAACTGTTTCTTTTTCAATATGCTTGATAATTATATTTGAGAAGCCTGTTCTAGGCACGTATACAGTGCAATACATGCGTTTCTCCCTTGCTAGTCTCGTCAGTGGCAGAGTGGCTTTCGTCTTAGCCAATATTTCTTTTTCATGACCGATTACACATATTGCAACACCTTTCCTTTCGAGTGCTTTCGAGAGTTCGCTCAAAATAGTATGACGTGATAGCATATTGATACTGTTCTACACACTACCACACTCGCTATCGAGCTTTTGATTCGCCTTACAACGATCACAGCATAATGAAATTTTGTGCTTCACTGCTTCTCAGTTGTTTTACTACTTTTTTACGATCGCTACGTATGACGGAAGTCACGCCAACATCTGATGGTCAAGCACGCGATGTGATGAGATATGATTGCTAGGAATTCGCTGTATATCATTTCATAAACTTCCAGCTGGCTGAGTAGCTGACTTGTAGATCACAAGGAACTCCATTTTACCCGTTCAGCTTCTTGGCAGAGTGACGTTTAAGATATAGTGTGAGTCTACTGGGTTATCGCATAATTTCTTACGCACTATTGTTTTATTCAGTTTCATTCCAAATCATCAGCTTTTCAACAACGCTGTGGTTCTCAAACGAATGTGCTGGTATAATGCGTTAACCTATTTTGAGCTTTTCATTGAGGCCTATTAGAACCCTTAGAAAGTGCTAGACACGTATTGCGGCTCTTCACCCTCATCACTAGCACGGTGCCTTTCGGTTCGGATGATCCTGGGAGAGATACACCCTATGTAGGAGAATCGATGCCGAACTGTTTACACTCAATGTACAATGGGAGAGTTACTGTGGCGTTCCCTTAGTCTAATCTATTATCAAATCCTCTCGGGGCGCTCAGTCCTTTGTAGTAAGAGTAGGCGACGACGAACATTTCCGGTGAAATTATCACCGAATACACAGTGTTGTACACTCGATTGCTCTTGGCTCAAAAATGACTATTTAGCATATTAGATTTTGAGCTGTGGTCTTATGAAAACACTCGAAAGAAGAGGTACGATATATCAATGATACCAGCCAAGAACAAACGAGTGTACAACACTGTGTGTCCGGTGATAATTAAACCGGACTTACAGTGTAAAATGTTTGTCTTCACCTACTCTTGGTATATGAGACTGAGCGCCCAGAGAGGATTGGCAAAAAAACGAAAAGGGTATCGCCCGAATGATGAGACCGTCAAGGTTGAAACACGTGTATCGGACTTTATAAGTCAGCCCTAACAACGGACCACTTGACATGCGTAGCTCAAAAATGATTATTTGGCTACTGAAATTTGAACTGTGGTCTTGAGAAAGCACTTGAAAAGAAAGGTATATTTATCATGGGTTGCACGGCTTGTGGCTGTTACTGAGTACATGTAATATACCTTTTAACCGGTTATTCTAAGACCTCTTTCAAAAATTATATAATCTGTTAACATATTTTGAGCTTTTCATGAGGTCTATAATGGTAGGTAGTAAGCCTTTCATGAGGTCTGTTATGACATGAACTCTCGATAATCAATTACTCTGAAGGAACGCCACGGCGATTCTTTGAAAGTACGCTTAGTGTAAACCGTTCCCGTCGATTCCTCTAAATAAGGAGTATGTTCCAGAGGAACTAATCAAAAAAACCGTGCTACTGATGAGTCTGATATACCGAAACACATATTTAGAGCTTTATAACTTCCATAACAAATCGCATTGCAGGCTCAAAATATGGTATCAGATTATACTGCTTTTGAGTTAGGTCTCAAAACAGTCGACAGGAAGGTGATGTTCTAGTAGCTCAGGCATACTTTTGGTATGACCGTAGCACCATTGCTCGCCATATAGATCTAAGGGAATACCTTAAAATTATGTGTTGTGTTGATCAACCATCTCGATTTACATAGTGTACAGCTCACATATGAAGAAACTGGGTCGACCACGGTAGCGCATTCACCGTAAATCCCTGATTTTGCCGCGCTTCAAAGCATCATCTATCGAAGAAGATAATCTAAAAAATAGAATTAACTCTAAAGTGACTTCACGTACTTCTTTGATCGCTGATCTCATTCTTGTGCAGGAAGTCATCCTGAAAGGTTTGCCCAACGCAGGTTATATGTCACAGATCATAATGACGATTACACTGCTGAAGAACTGATTTCTCCAAATAATAACCAGCTAAATTAACAAGAGTCTTATAATGAGAATGAAATCATGAGATAACCTAAAACATTGCAGAAACACTTTTGACAGTTTGTAATTTTTAGTCAACAATTGTCAGTAGATTTTCTTGAGCTGTCTAAATCGTCGGCAATAGCTGATTCGGGAAAAGTTCACTCTAATTTTATAAAATTTGAAAGAACGCTACGTATCTATTTCTTTGTTTCTTTTGCACTATAGAATCATCATCAGGTCTTATTTTCAGGTCCGACTTGACGCAAATTGTATTTTCATGGTTCGCTCGGCTACCATGCACCCCAGGAAGCGTTAAGGCAGAGAATAATTGCATTTGCATGTTCAGTATCATATGGGAGAAATATTGGCTTCAAAACTTGAGCAAACAGTACAAGAAGAACGTCACCGGAACAAGAGTCTGCAGAACAGCCATATTCTTTACTAAATAATCAGGAGCACAACAGCACTCAATTGACGCGGCTGCGCCACTACGAAAGAGAGGTTGAACTGCTCCTACTGATCTAACTGTGGAGAAAAGTTCACCAGCTATCTCACTTTTTCAGATGTCGATGCAGTCGGTAAACAGCGTGATGACTAGAAGGCCTGTTTTAAAAACACTGACGAGAACAATGTGTATAAAGTGCGAGACAAAATTTCAGGCTTCTAGCAGAAGCTGCTCTTAAAAAGAAGACGTTTAAAAAAGGGGTCAAAATGTGCAATATTTTTGATGCTAGTTTTCTTTTATAGTAATTTCATTAGAATACCATCTTAATTCGCTCAAAATTACATCATAAAGTGCTGGTTGAAGGATACAATGAAAAAAATGGTCTGATGCTCAATCTTAATTTGATACTCAATCTAAATTGTTTTTTTCATCCTTACGAGTAATCGCTTCAGGAAGAGAAAAAGTTGATAAGCCTGTCGTCGAACACTGCAGACAAACGCATACGAGAATGGCACTGTTGTGCATTTGAGTTCAGTTGAAATTCGATAGTTTCAAAGCAAATCATGGACTTATACCCTGTTTTTGACGCTTATGATATTGCACATTGCATACAGGAAACGTTTTTGAAAGTTATGTGGCCTGTGTCAAACCACACTTATCTTGCCAACGCTGAAGATGTATTTTAAGCTTTCAGGCCACCCAGGCACCTCCGCCATTAGGGTAACATCCAGAACTCCGCAGTGAAGACTGGACCGACAGCGACATTGCAAGCCCAACAAAACGTGGTGAAACAGAGAAATGTTAACCTGCCTGAGAGTCTGTCATGGCGTAATTGGAATTTTGGTGATTGCTGTTCATTGACCTATTATGAAACTGTAGCATGTTAGATTGTTTATAGCTCCTATGCGTAATTTGCTCCAGTTGCACAGTAATAGCACAGAATGTTATCCCGCCTAAGTTTGATCGCTATCTTCGTTTTTTCTTATGTTATGTTATGTTCAATTGTCAACGACAATAGTGCATACACATCAAATAGCTGTCGATGATTGTCTGTTATGATGTCAAACTAGTAAAATAACGATACCATATGTATCACCACTGCGCATTTTATTGGACTAATTATGTGGTCTTTCAAGTGCTATATATTAATCGAAGCGTCAGCATATGGTTTTCACATGCGCACTTAAACAGGTTCTTTTCTTAATTCGTTATTCATGTGCGGAAGATTACTACTTAAAGTTATTTTGTAGATTTTGTTCAAATATTTAAGCTATGCTGTTCTGCTCAATGTTGAAAAAAGATCTTTATAACAAGAACGGAAGAATGAACAGAAACAACATTTCTAACAGAGATCAGTGTAACAAGAACGGAGAATGAACAAAAACAACATTTATCACAGAGATTTGCGTAACAAGAACGTAAGAATGAACAAAAACAACATTTATCACAGAGATCTTTGTAACAAGAACAGGAGAATCAACAGAAACATTTTTAACAGAGATATGTGTAAAAAGAACGGGGGAATGAACAAAAACAACATTTCTAACAGAGATCTTTGTAATAAGAACAAGAGAATAAACAGAAACAACATTCCTAACAGAGATCTGTGTAACAAGAACGGGAGAATGAACAAAAACAACATTTATCACAGAGATTTGCGTAACAAGAACGGAGAGAATGAACAGAAACAACATTTCTCACAGAGATCTTTGTAACAAGAACAAGAGAATAAACAGAAACAACATTTCTAACAGAGATTTTTGTAACAAGAACAGGAGAATCAACAGAAACATTTTTAACAGAGATATGTGTAAAAAGAACGGGGAATGAACAAAAACAACATTTCTAACAGAGATCTTTGTAATAAGAACAAGAGAATAAACAGAAACAACATTCCTAACAGAGATCTGTGTAACAAGAACGGGAGAATGAACAAAAACAACATTTATCACAGAGATTTGCGTAACAAGAACGGAAGAATAAACAGAAACAACATTTCTAACAGAGATCTTTGTAACAGGAACAAGAGAATAAACAGAAACAACATTTCTAACAGAGATTTTTGTAACAAGAACAGGAGAATCAACAGAAACATTTTCAACAGAGATATGTGTAAAAAGAACGGGGGAATGAACAAAAACAACATTTCTAACAGAGATCTTTGTAACAAGAACGGGAGAATGAACAAAAACAACATTTATCACAGAGATCTTTGTAACAAGAACGGAGAGAATGAACAGAAACAACATTTATAACAGAGATTTGTGTAACAAGAACGGGGGAATGAACAGAAACAACATTTTTAACAGAGATCTTTGTAACAAGAACAGAGAGAATGAAACAGAAACAACATTTCTAACAGAGATTTTTGTAACAAGAACAGGAGAATCAACAGAAACATTTTTAACAGAGATATGTGTAAAAAGAACGGGGAATGAACAAAAACAACATTTCTAACAGAGATCTTTGTAACAAGAACAGAGAATAAACAGAAACAACATTCCTAACAGAGATCTGTGTAACAAGAACGGAATAACAGAAACATTTACAGAGATAGTTAAAAGAACGAAGAACAAAACAACATTTCTAACAGAGATCTTTGTAACAAGAACAAGAGAATAAACAGAAACAACATTCCTAACAGAGATCTGTGTAACAAGAACAGGAGAATCAACAGAAACATTTTCAACAGAGATATGTGTAAAAAGAACGGGGGAATGAACAAAAACAACATTTCTAACAGAGATCTTTGTAACAAGAACAAGAGAATAAACAGAAACAACATTCCTAACAGAGATCAGTGTAACAAGAACGGAAGAATGAACAGAAACAACATTTCTAACAGAGATCAGTGTAACAAGAACGGGAGAATGAACAAAAACAACATTTATCACAGAGATCTTTGTAACAAGAACAAGAGAATAAACAGAAACAACATTCCTAACAGAGATCTGTGTAACAAGAACAGGAGAATCAACAGAAACATTTTCAACAGAGATATGTGTAAAAAGAACGGGGGAATGAACAAAAACAACATTTCTAACAGAGATCTTTGTAATAAGAACAGAGAATAAACAGAAACAACATTCCTAACAGAGATCTGTGTAACAAGAACGGGAGAATGAACAAAAACAACATTTATCACAGAGATTTGCGTAACAAGAACGGAAGAATAAACAGAAACAACATTTCTAACAGAGATCTTTGTAACAAGAACAAGAGAATAAACAGAAACAACATTCCTAACAGAGATCTGTGTAACAAGAACAGGAGAATCACAGAAACATTTTCAACAGAGATATGTGTAAAAAGAACGGGGAAGACAAAACAACATTTATCACAGAGATTTGGTAACAAGAACGGAGAATAACAGAAACATTTCTAACAGAAATCTTTGTAACAAGAACAAGAGAATAAACAGAAACAACATTCCTAACAGAGATCTGTGTAACAAGAACAGGAGAATCAACAGAAACATTTTCAACAGAGATATGTGTAAAAAGAACGGGGGAATGAACAAAAACAACATTTCTAACAGAGATCTTTGTAACAAGAACAAGAGAATAAACAGAAACAACATTCCTAACAGAGATCTGTGTAACAAGAACGGGAGAATGAACAAAAACAACATTTATCACAGAGATTTGCGTAACAAGAACGGAAGAATAAACAGAAACAACATTTCTAACAGAGATCTTTGTAACAAGAACAAGAGAATAAACAGAAACAACATTCCTAACAGAGATCTGTGTAACAAGAACAGGAGAATCAACAGAAACATTTTCAACAGAGATATGTGTAAAAAGAACGGGGGAATGAACAAAAACAACATTTCTAACAGAGATCTTTGTAACAAGAACAAGAGAATAAACAGAAACAACATTTCTAACAGAGATCTTTGTAACAGGAACAAGAGAATAAACAGAAACAACATTTCTAACAGAGATTTTGTAACAAGAACAGGAGAATCACAGAAACATTTTCAACAGAGATATGTGTAAAAAGAACGGGGGAATGAACAAAAACAACATTTATCACAGAGATTTGCGTAACAAGAACGGAAGAATAAACAGAAACAACATTTCTAACAGAATCTTTGTAACAAGAACAAGAGAATAAACAGAAACAACATTCCTAACAGAGATCTGTGTAACAAGAACGGGAGAATGAACAAAAACAACATTTATCACAGAGATTTGCGTAACAAGAACGGAGAATAAACAGAAACAACATTTCTAACAGAGATCTTTGTAACAGGAACAAGAGAATAAACAGAAACAACATTTCTAACAGAGATTTTTGTAACAAGAACAGGAGAATCAACAAGAAACATTTTTCAACAGAGATATGTGTAAAAAGAACGGGGGAATGAACAAAAACAACATTATCACAGAGATTTGCGTAACAAGAACGGAAGAATAAACAGAAACAACATTTCTAACAGAAATCTTTGTAACAAGAACAAGAGAATAAACAGAAAACAACATTCCTAACAGAGATCTGTGTAACAAGAACAGGAGAATCAACAGAAACATTTTCAACAGAGATATGTGTAAAAAGAACGGGGGAATGAACAAAAACAACATTTCTAACAGAGATCTTTGTAACAAGAACAAGAGAATAAACAGAAACAACATTCCTAACAGAGATCTGTGTAACAAGAACGGGAGAATGAACAAAAACAACATTTATCACAGAGATTTGCGTTAACAAGAACGGAAGAATAAACAGAAACAACATTTCTAACAGAGATCTTTGTAACAAGAACAAGAGAATAAACAGAAAACAACATTCCTAACAGAGATCTGTGTAACAAGAACAGGAGAATCAACAGAAACATTTTCAACAGAGATATGTGTAAAAAGAACGGGGGAATGAACAAAAACAACATTTCTAACAGAGATCTTTGTAACAAGAACAAGAGAATAAACAGAAACAACATTCCTAACAGAGATCAGTGTAACAAGAACGGAAGAATGAACAGAAACAACATTTCTAACAGAGATCAGTGTAACAAGAACGGGAGAATGAACAAAAACAACATTTATCACAGAGATCTTTGTAACAAGAACAAGAGAATAAACAGAAACAACATTCCTAACAGAGATCTGTGTAACAAGAACAGGAGAATCAACAGAAACATTTTCAACAGAGATATGTGTAAAAAGAACGGGGGAATGAACAAAAACAACATTTCTAACAGAGATCTTTGTAACAAGAACAAGAGAATAAACAGAAACAACATTCCTAACAGAGATCAGTGTAACAAGAACGGAAGAATGAACAGAAACAACATTTCTAACAGAGATCAGTGTAACAAGAACGGGAGAATGAACAAAAACAACATTTATCACAGAGATCTTTGTAACAAGAACAAGAGAATAAACAGAAACAACATTCCTAACAGAGATCTGTGTAACAAGAACAGGGAGAATCAACAGAAACATTTTCAACAGAGATATGTGTAAAAAGAACGGGGGAATGAACAAAAACAACATTTCTAACAGAGATCTTTGTAATAAGAACAAGAGAATAAACAGAAACAACATTCCTAACAGAGATCTGTGTAACAAGAACGGAAGAATGAACAGAAACAACATTTCTAACAGAGATCAGTGTAACAAGAACGGGAGAATGAACAAAAACAACATTTATCACAGAGATCTTTGTAACAAGAACAAGAGAATAAACAGAAACAACATTTCTAACAGAGATCAGTGTAACAAGAACGGGAGAATGAACAAAAACAACATTTATCACAGAGATTTGCGTAACAAGAACGGAAGAATAAACAGAAACAACATTTCTAACAGAGATCTTTGTAACAAGAACAAGAGAATAAACAGAAACAACATTCCTAACAGAGATCTGTGTAACAAGAACGGAAGAATGAACAGAAACAACATTTCTAACAGAGATCAGTGTAACAAGAACGGGAGAATGAACAAAAACAACATTTATCACAGAGATCTTTGTAACAAGAACAAGAGAATAAACAGAAACAACATTTCTAACAGAGATCAGTGTAACAAGAACGGGAGAATGAACAAAAACAACATTTATCACAGAGATCTTTGTAACAAGAACAAGAGAATAAACAGAAACAACATTCCTAACAGAGATCTGTGTAACAAGAACAGGAGAATCAACAGAAACATTTTAACAGAGATATGTGTAAAAAGAACGGGGGAATGAACAAAAACAACATTTCTAACAGAGATCTTTGTAACAAGAACAAGAGAATAAACAGAAACAACATTCCTAACAGAGATCTGTGTAACAAGAACGGGAGAATGAACAAAAACAACATTTATCACAGAGATTTGCGTAACAAGAACGGAAGAATAAACAGAAACAACATTTCTAACAGAGATCTTTGTAACAAGAACAAGAGAATAAACAGAAACAACATTCCTAACAGAGATCTGTGTAACAAGAACGGAAGAATGAACAGAAACAACATTTCTAACAGAGATCAGTGTAACAAGAACGGGAGAATGAACAAAAACAACATTTATCACAGAGATCTGTTGTAACAAGAACGGGAGGAATGAACAAAAACAACATTTCTAACAGAGATCTTTGTAACAAGAACAGGAGAATCAACAGAAACATTTTTAACAGAGATATGTGTAAAAAGAACGGGGGAATGAACAAAAACAACATTCCTAACAGAGATCTGTGTAACAAGAACGGAAGAATGAACAGAAACAACATTCCTAACAGAGATCTGTGTAACAAGAACGGGAGAATGAACAAAAACAACATTTATCACAGAGATTTGCGTAAACAAGAACGGAAGAATAAACAGAAACAACATTTCTAACAGAGATCTTTGTAACAAGAACAAGAGAATAAACAGAAACAACATTCCTAACAGAGATCTGTGTAACAAGAACGGAAGAAATGACAGAAACAACATTTCTAACAGAGATCAGTGTAACAAGAACGGGAGAATGAACAAAAACAACATTTATCACAGAGATCTGTGTAACAAGAACGGGGGAAATGAACAAAAACAACATTTCTAACAGAGATTTTTGTAACAAGAACAGGAGAATCAACAGAAACATTTTTAACAGAGATATGTGTAAAAAGAACGGGGGAATGAACAAAAACAACATTTCTAACAGAGATCAGTGTAACAAGAACGGGAGAATGAACAAAAACAACATTTATCACAGAGATTTGCGTAACAAGAACGGGAGAATGAACAAAAACAACATTTATGATCACAGAGATTTGCGTAACAAGAACGGGAGAATGAACAAAAACAACATTATCACAGAGATTTGCGTAACAAGAACGGGAGAATGAACAAAAACAACTGAACAAAACAACATTTCTAACAACGAGACACAAAGCCACATTTCGCTCTTAAAACTTCGTTGAAACACCGCCAACCCATAGCTCTCCATCTGTAATGAATTAGGTTTCTGTGGTTTTATAAAAGCTTGGAAATCTAAGGCTGACATTGCCATCGATATTACCATAGTCATCATATAATAAAACTAAGCCTAAGTGAGGTAACTTCTTCGGGTTATCACACTCAAAATAATGCTAAGTGTTAGTTACCTGAATTCTCAGTTATCAAGGAGCATCACTGATATATTGAAGACTTCAGCGATCTTTGGCGCAGTTTTTTCAAGGAGGCTATTGTTTAATTGCTTGACTGCTGCACGCATGACAGTCGGGCAATCGAAATAGTCGGCAATCTGGAAAACAATAGTGTAGATTTATCGTTACTTCTTATCGAAATATCAGTCATCTTAGTCAAAAAGAGAAATAACGGCTGGGCTCCAAGATTCCGTTCTTTTGTGATTAAATCACTTTATACCTTTTCCAATTCTTTCACATCCTACCCATTCTTTATCGCGTTCGATTTTATGAACGCGTATTGGAGCAAGTCCATACGTACTTCTGACCAAAATAGGGGAATAAAAACCATCTTTCGATAAATACTCCGTATGCATGCTTGATGACTATAGGTCAATAAAGCGTTTGGATTTTATAATTAATTAGAGATGTATCAAGCATTGCCAGTGGCCGTGCTCCAATGAAATCACTTCCATGGACGACAATCGCGAGAAGACGAGACGGATGAAAGATGTGCTGGGGTCCGCACAATCCATGAACACAGACCGTTCAAGTATCCAAGTAAGTATCGAGCAATTAACTTTGTTAGAAATCGCAGCAATGACTGATACGTACATTTGACCTAAAGAATAACTGCAATAAGCTGCATGCATCAAAATCAGTGTTTTTGTTTGCTTCCCAAAACACCTGATACCCGTCTGCCTTTTCATAGCATCCCACGCGACGTCACAACTCACTCAGCTACTATAATGGAAAGGCATTCTCTCCATGAATTTGTATTGACGCGGACCGCACCGTAAATGAGAAAAATTATTAGGTAGACTAAGGTTCTGGGGGAACATCATCATCAAAAAATGATGGAATACCATTGAAAAGGCTGTTTGCATGATAATTTTAGTAGAAAAGATCTTTAATTGTTACAAAATTCCTACAAATCAACGAAAAACCAATGGCTATACACATTTCCAGCTGGTATAAAATATTTACTTCATTTTCTTCCTATTCGATGTTCCTGTGATCATTCGATAGCTTGAAAAATCCCAATCTTGATTCTAAGCTTGGTTTGTCAAACGGCATTCACATTACGTTCTACTAACGAGAAAAAAAACGTTCTGCTTTCGAAGTGCGTTGTTTCAAGTTCGCAACGAATTTTTTGGTATTATGCAGCTAAAGGAGCCCATGGGGAGTAGTGGTTTAGGGGTGCTCTGCGACGTACACATGGTCGATGGTCCGAGCTCGCGCTCATGGCATCAAGCTGTCTATCCCTCCGGAGTCACCGACATCGTATCAGAGAGACCTTAGCATTGTCTGGGAAGATAAGCAGCACTGACTCGATACAGCCACCGAGCTATTTTAAAGGCCAGATATACATTTAATCACTCCAAATGAAGTTTAAAAGTGAAGGCGAATGCATGGCGCATCCCACAAGATGATCGCTGAGAGCTATATTCTTAATGCAGTTAGATTTTGATTATGTGAGAACCTCATTGACAGAGAAAGATAGAACAAAGTTAATAAAGTTTTATAAGCGTATTTTCAAAGAGGGAAGCGAATTTGGCGCAGTAGTTAGAGGTACTCTGCATCTTGCACAAGGTCGGTGGTTCGATCTCGCGCTCATGGCTCAACAAACCATCTATTCCTACGGGGTCCTTTATCCATATATATTTTATAGCAAATAATGAAGTAAATAAAGAAATGAGTAATTTCGAAGAGATTAGAATAAAATTTGAATGGCAGCATAATTAGTATTAATGTGCATGTCCGATTATAGCGTCATTCACTCAGCTTTAGATTCATGCCCGAATTTTTTTATAGTGCGGGTTCCAGGACTTCTAGCGTTCAATTCGACTCTTCGTCGTCTTCGTGAACATCGTAGAATAGTGGTTCAATACGTCTCCTTGCAATTTCGAGGACAATCTGGTTAAGGGGTTCCAAAGCGCCACGTTGTTGACTGTGAGAGAGCGTTAAAGGGCAGCGGGCGCGGTTTAGCCCTCGCGCATCGCGAACGAGCATCACAACCACGCTCCGGGACACAACGCCTCCATTTTTTGCTGATGTGTTAATCCTCTTGAGTGGTCGATCGAGCATACTGCTGCGTGAGCAACGACGCGGCACTCATGCCTATCCACAGTGGTCCCCAACGAGTTAACCACTAGGCTACACGTCTCTCAATCTGAATAAATGTTGGCGCTTTTCAAACACTTTTTCTATCTGATTATTCCATTCGTTATAAGAACCACTGAAAAATGGTCGGTTGTGTAAGAAATTCATATCGCTTGGTTTTTTGATATGATTTTCTTAATGAAATTGCACGATTTTGGTATTGTTTAATTGCATACTGGAATTTTCGCAAAAAAAATGGGGCAATTGAACGATAGGAGAATCATTTAACTTTACTGCGAAAATCGTATCAATAATTAAAAACGGCAAGAAGTTTTTACATCACCTACAAAGAAGCAATACTCGTCAAAAATTCCATTTCAAACACAGCGGTGGAGGGTAAATATACGTATCGTTTCCGTCATTCTCACCCTGTTTCAGCTCCGTGGGAAGAACGCATCTTTGCTTTATTGAGTTTCCGTAATCACTCTATGGCATAAATCCCAATAATTTCGATGATATAGATGATTTTAGAAGAGGACTTTCGATGCGCTGTAGCAATCAAAAAAAGATTGAATTTCGCAATTTTGGATCACTGCCATTACCCGTACCCTGCTTCAGTCCCTTGAAAAAAATGCGTTTCCTGACTTTCTCAAAGTTTTAGTGAGTATCGATATCTTGCCTCTCGAAATTATGAAGGTCGTGAACAATTTTCAGTTTGCTTTTCTAGGGCGCTTTAACAGTGAAACAGAGAAAAGAAAATTAAACAGAAAGTTAACAAAAAATTATTCATGCTCAAGCATTTTTCGCTAGAGAAAGCTGTTTTACTAGGCTTCCAGTAATCGCAGATAAGTGTTATGTTACAAAAAGCGCGCTGGCTTGGTGGCAATGCTGCGAAATAGCATCCACCATGCCGGAGCAAAGAAGGCGCGCAGAGTGCAAAACCAAATTTCTTTTGGCTGCTACATCGCAATAGAAAGTTTTTTTTTTTGAAAACGAAAGCACCATCGGAAATTTTTCTAGATTCAAGGTGTCGAATGATTACTAAAAGGTTGGAGGAGATGCTCGTCCACCGAATAATGCGTGAATATGAAACATAATTTTATCGTGGGTGTCACAGCGCTAGAAGAAGTCCATTTGAAAAACAAAGTACACCACTGAAATTCTCGACATCTACGCTATCGAAAGACAACTGGAAGTAAAGAAAAAACAGGGTGAGGAGAACGGAGAAGTACCGAACTCACATCAATCTCTTTTATCTATCGATGGTCAAAGAAAAGTAGCAGAAAATCTCAAAAACAATAAATAGTGTTTCTCTCTGATGTCCACTAAAAAGTCTGATGAAGATGGAGCAAAATACTAAACCAGGATGATGATAATAACAATGATCAATGGTTAGACTAATGTGAAGCACTGGATTTTCGATGAAAGTCGGTATGAAAAGGATCGACTACGTTTAGACAGACGACAACAGTACATTGTTGTATATCATTTAGCTGACATTTTCGACTTAGATGTAAAACATATATTAACTGGTTAAAGAAATTTTAAGAATCAGTAACTGCTGAAAAGCTGAACTAGGTCATGAGTATTCAAAGATAGCAACAGTTAAAAAACAAATAAGGAATAGATGGAGCCCATGTAACCAAAGCACATCTGGTCTGGTCACTGTGGGACACTGCTTACGGTCCAGTAAAAACAGACGGCCTGATGCCGGAATATTGTACATTTTGATGAGCTAGAGGTGTCACTTATTGAGTATACGTGAAGCCCAACATCTCTTATGAGAGAGCTGTCAATATAGAAAGAATTACTTCCTAGTGAATCCTATTTAGCAGAAAAGAAGAGAGAAAAAAAGAAAGGAGAAAAAAGAAAAGAAAAGAAAGAAGAGAGAAAAGAAAGAGAGAAAGAAAGAAGAAAATAAAAAAAGGAAAAAGGAAGAAAAAAAAAAGAAGATAGAAAAGAAGCAAAAAAGAGAAAAAAAGAATCTCGCTGAAAGTGAGTTATATGCGATTCATAAGAATGCAGATTCGTGGTTAATGGGCATCAAGCCAGTTTTGTTATCGGAAAAAGTTTCAATTCATTATCTCCGATTATACCCATTGATGTAGAGCGATATGCAAAACTTCCGCGTCAGGCGGGGCTGGAACCCGCATCTCACTCCTGGGAATGCGTGCTCTATCCGTCACACTACTGACGCCCATTTTGCATATCGCTCCTTCTGCGCTACAGCGCATCGATCTGTCAGCCGCCAGCCGTCAACGACCTGGACTGAGTAGTCGGTCTCGATATAGAAGCCAGTCAGGCTGACAATAATGGGTTTTATAGATCAAATGATATTCTTTTTATTTAGCCGCTTATTGCCGTGGTATGATGTTTCAAAGATATACCCACTGATGTAGAGTGATGACATCTAGAGTGATGACATCTAGAGTGATGACATCAATGGGTATATCTTTGGAACATCATACCACCGTTATATGCAGTTAAATAAAAAGAACATCATTTGATCTATAATATCCAAAATCTGTCATCGTGACTGGGTTCAATGTCGAGACCGACTACCCGGGCCATGCCGTTGACGGCTGGCGGCTGACAGATCGGTGCGCTGTAGCGCAGAAAGAGCGATGTGCCAAATGGGCGCCAGTAGTGTATCGGATAGAGCACGCATTCCCAAGAGAGGTGCGGGTTCCATCCCTCCTGACGCGAAAGTTTTGCATATCACTCTACATCAATTGGTATATCTCTGGAAACATCATACCACCGCTATAAGCGGTTAAATAAAAAGAATATCATTTGATCTAAATCTCCGATTGATTGCGACAAATCAATCTATCATATAAAAACGATTCTCCTCGTAAAAATCAACTCACCTTCATAGCTGCGATCAGAGATAGATCACTGAACACATCCAACTCGCGAAATTGACAGGTAAAACGCAGCAGCAAAAAGGAACTGATAAAAAATGATTATCAATAAAAATTCGTATGAAGGTATCAATGATAATCTTTTATTACATGTTTGTCACAAAAGCAGAAACCAAGTCTGAAGCACCACCAAATATTCCGAAGCGCCAGTTGGTTTGTAGTCACTTATGTGATATTCTATGCAGATCGCAAAAGTGTTTATTATCCCTTAACAGTAAAGAAGGTGGGTGCATGAGTTTGGGTACAATCTGCCCGCAGACATTGTCAAGTCTTCTGGAACAAAAACTTTGGCGAAAGGTGTAGATCACTCCGCATTCACGTAAATGTGTACCTAGTTGACAAGACTGAGACTAAACTAATTCTCTCATTAGGAGGTCAGAGGACACAAGGACATTACGCGGATTTTCTTGAAGTAGTGGTCATCAACTCGCAAAGGAATATGAAACCTCAGCGTGTGGTCGAAGTGTTCTGGATAAACTCCATGATTCTAAACATGAATCGCAGGAGCTAATGCCTCGTAATCACACGTGATATGGCATAGCATGTGAGGACGGTTTTTTTTTTTTCAATTTGAAAGGTCAACCCCAGTCCATGTAAAATCCTTCGTGGAAACTCTCCACATGGATAGCTCGGTGGACGACTTATAGAGAGAGAGATGAGTGGGTGAAAAGTGTGTTCTGTTGCTGATGCGATTGAAAATGAAAATGTAAATCTGGAGTCAACTGAGGTACCCAAATATCTTAACACAATGGTAACAGAAAAAGACACTAAACACATTGGAAATCATCAGCTGTAAATGGGATCTCTATCGGATTCCTGCTGTTTTCAATCGAAAAAGTGACGTCCTCTTCCAACTCCTCCAACATGATGACTTCTGGAATCTTATTCTATTGAGAACTACACAACAAAAGCATTAACGAATCTATGGTCATGGTCGAAAATATTGATTGAAACCTACGTTTAAAGCACATCATGATCACCTCCGAATCCGTCAAGATTTCAACTGGAACATCGAAAAAGTCAAGGTCAACAGTCTGTAAGGTTAAATATGTATCTTTCAGGGATTTTCGCTTACTAATGCAATGACTGATACATTAACCAATCAGAAATGATTTTATTTGACCGCCACTTGCGGTGTTATGATGTTACATTATACACAATATGTAGAGTGCTGTGCAAAAACGTTTGCATCATACGGAATCCAAACCCAGATCTCACGCTTTTCGGAAGCGTATGTTAACCATTGCACCACCGACGCTTAGCATACGCTCCCGGAAAGAGTGATGCATTAACATTGTGCTAAGACACGTCGTAAAGCTGACCTGAAAACGAATACATTCAAGCTTCAGATTCTCAAGCAAGTCTTCGTTGCGGATCGCTTCAGCAAAATATCGATATCGGCAAAAGACATCTGAAAATACGAAATAGTTCCAGAATTGCTCGCGTCATTCTCACGAAGCTTCCTCGTAAGAAACATGTCCGAACCCTCAAAGTAGATCACTTACGACGCAAGCGATCATCTAAAGATAAATAAGACAAATAAGTGAGAATATATAGTTGAATTTCAAACATACGTTGTTTAATGCCATCGAATTCCATCGTTGCTTCAATCGACCGCCTGGGATTACCTAAAAATTACTTCATAATACGAATTAGTTTGCGAACTTTCTGTACGGCATGAGAAGACAAAAACAACGTAGAGAGTAAATAAAAATCGAGTAGAAGGACAGATTGTAAAAGCAACATCACAAAAGTTGCCTTATCGATCGGTTTGAAATGGTTGAATGGGTTTAAATTCGGCCTATACAACGACTCGCGGTGTTCTATCAATATATCATATCAGTGTTGTTCATTCTCCCAGACAAGTCTGAAACCAAATACCGAACCCGGAGGGATGGAGGGCTTGGTGGCCATGGGCGCGACGAGATCGAGCCATCGACCTTTTGTGCGATGCGAAGCACCTCTAACCATTGCGCTTCTGCTATTCATTAAGTTATTATATGAAATGTCCTTTTGTGCCTTCTTTCTCAAGTTCAGCAACCTACACATAATTATATTCCTTGAAATTTTGTTGCTTCAGAGCGATTGCGTGTCATAGCAGCTACCACTGAATCAGCAAATTTCTCTTGATTGAGGAATCGGAAAGTTTTGCAAATCAAAACAGAACATTGAAAAACTCGATTATTGGCTGAGGTAGGTCAGAAAAAATCGAAAGTGTTGGAATAAAAAACAGGGAAGTTCCAAAATAAGCAGGCCTTTGATGATGCGGCTAGTGAACAGAACAGCGCCGCCAGCCAACTGCGCGTCATGCCAAAATTCAAATTCATTGGCGCGAAATTCAAATCGTTGTTTGCGTTTCGAGTTGTTCAATTATTTTTTTCATATTTCAACACTTTTGTCAACTCAGTCGTTGTATATCAAAGATTTCAATAATGAGCATCGTAATCAATAACAAAAAACCATGTAACCGGTTAACTTTGGAAGGTCCAAACTGGGCGCTTCTAACTGGCAAGAGGTTCAATCGCCAGCATGGGAACGGCCCTAGTCCCTCCCTGCTTCCCAAATTCTTTGCGACACCGCAACTCTGACGTTAGCTTGCCAATCACTGGTCTCACCCGTCTGTGCCACTTGGCACCCGTCCATTGGGAGGAAGGTTACTGGTTCGATCCCCTATCACAACACTCCACCCTTCCATAGCGTAATTAACACAGGAAAAAAACGCTCAGTTGTACAACATTTTATTACTTTTTGTTATAAAACGTAGATCATAGACGCAAAGCCGAAAAAAAATGATAAATGAATTATATACATTGTCTGCTTGTGTGGAGGCATCATGGCCGAGTGGTTGTGGTGCTCGCCGCGGTGCGCGTAGAACCAAGCTCCACCCCTTCCTCGCCCCTCCCCCTCCCCCAGGACACTGCAACAGTCAAAAACAGCTCCCTATGGAACGCCACAACCAGGCTATCCTCGAAATTGCAAGGAGACTGGCCCAGTCAGCATTCTAAGACGTTCAAGAAGAAGACGCGAAACAACGAATTGAATGCTTGGAAACACTGGAATTCGCGCAGTGAATAAAGAAAAGTTTGCTTGTGTCATTGTGTTATGGTATTACTCTACAAGATATGGTATGATTTGATGTGCCAGTGATTCGAGCATATTGTAGGGAATACAAAAAAATACACCAAAAGAACTTCAGTGAACTTTTGTGGTAGGGGATCGAACCAGTAATCTTCTTCCCAATAGACGGGTGCCGAATGGCAGAGGGGAATGAGACAGACAGTGACTGCCACGCTGAGGTCGTTTTCAGTTGTGATAATTACGTCATAGAATGAGCTTCGATACTTATCGACATCGAAAAGATGACATTCAGAAAAACTACAGTGAAATGTTGTGGTAGAGAATCGAACCAGTAACCTTCTGTCCGATGGACGGGGTGCCGAGTGACAGAGAGGAGTGAGATAGACAGTGATTGCCACGCGGACGTTACAGACGCAGAGTCGCAGAGAGGGAGAAGGTGAAGCCGTCTCCATACTGGGGATTGGAGCCCTTGCCAGTTAGAGACACCCAGTATGGGTTCGCGAAAGTCAGCCGGTTAAGCTTTTGGATTCCGCGTGTATTATATATGATACACGGCCTGCCGCAACGCACGCGAGAGAATTTTCAGTGGGGCGCGTCCCATCCTCCACCACCTCCCTTGAGTAGTAAATTTTCAAAGAGTCATCCGCCCACAAGGTGACCGCGTCGCAGAGTGATGCGCAAAATTTTTGCGTCGGTTGATATTTGAATCCGCATTACACCCATTTCCGATGGCTCGTGCTTAACCAATTACACTACCGACGCCTGTTTTGGTACCACCCTTTCTACGCTACAATGCATCTGTATTCCAGCAACCAACCGCCAACGGTTGGCCTAGGTAGTCGATATCGACTTTCAACCCAATCATGGATGAAATGCGAGTTCGACTTCCGCATGACGCCAAAAATATCCAGTTTGATGACGAAAGTTGCACGGCTCTTGAATGACTCGCCCTGTGGAGGCGGCATTTGAAATCGCCGCGTGCAGAGTTATTCGAGAGGCACGTGAGTTTCGATATGAACTTTGATTTTCTAATTAGAGTATAAGAAAATTTTTCAAAACATTGGCGCCATCTTTACCAAGAAACTCCTCCCAGAAGTCTCTTATGTGATACTCAATCATTCAATCACGATGAAGTCTCTTTGAAAATTTACTATCCAAGGGAGGGGAGTGGAGGCAGGGAGGCGCGCCAATGCGAATTCTCTCGCGTGCGTCCCGCAGATGGCGAGAAGTTTGGATTCACGGAATGGCCTCGCGTGCGTCTCTATGCTCGAAACAGACCACCGCCATGAACGACAATTACGCGACAGAGTGAAGATTGGAAACTATGCTGGGAACCCTCACTACCAGTAAAGGCAGGTCGCCCACTTCCAACTCCACTTCGATATCGCGGACTCAAGCGAAAGCGGATTTCCACACAGGCCGCATTGCTGTGTGTCCCACCTCAACCATTTTGTTTCGATAACCGTTTCGTTCCTCGGATCGTTTTATTTCCTTTAGTTCACAGCGCGACTGATTCATTCTCATAGAAATCGATTTAGTTGTCGCCTGCAACTGCCCATACCTAAAATGCGTCACCACTGATTGGAATTGATCACCTTATAGGCACTCAGTAACGATGAAATATAAGTAAACTCTCGGCGTTGATCAACCCCTGAGGAATGCGTCATGCATTCGTCAGCAATTTTCGACTTCGTTCGAGGTGATTGAATGCATATCTAGCCTATACAATGACTCGTGGTGGCCTCCCGCTGTATAAAATCAGTGCTAATTATTCTCCTAGAAAAGTCTGCAACCAGTACGGTACCAATTTACCAACCCCGAAAAGATGGATGGCTTGGTGAGAATTGAGCACGAAATCGAACCATGGATGTTATGCGCTACGCAGTGCACCTCTAATCGCTGCGTCAGATGCGTTCTAATTACTTCCTTTCTTTCACACTCTTCATTGACCTTTTCAAGACCATGGACCCAATTCTCTACGTCTCTTAGCCCTCAGCTTGCTGCGTCTAACAATAACAATAGAATTACTTCGTATCATTCGATAATAAACATGGAGCAAATACTATAAGTTGGTACGTCAAGAAAAAGCTTGCGTATGGACATTTTGGAATACAGGAACTATTTGTTGCTAAATTATATCGAGATTGGTATCAGTTCTGAATAGTGTTAGCTTTATAGCTGCTCTTACTTTGTTGGAATTCAAAAACAGTTCAACTGAGTTCTTATTTTAGTGAGACCTTTTCCTTGAGTGTTTGATTTTCTCGTCAAATTATCCACCATAATCTTGAGTGGCATTATTTCACAACAAGGCGACGTTATTCTGTTCACAATATCGAGGTTAATAGGAGGTTGTTCCTCGGAATTACTATATAACTTCAGTGCTATACTCGATCCCACAAAGGTCAATTAAAATTTTGCACAATCGTTTTTTTTCAGCACTAACAGTTTTGATAAGGTTTTCTAGAAATATTCATGTACAGATTTTGATGTAGTGCGATGCATCATGAGGACTGGTCAGAGGGGTTTTGAGCAATAATTAAAGTTCTAAGCCATACGGTCGAGACATGTGAGACACACTTATCGCAGTGTTGGATGTGAAGTGAAATGACATTTGTAATGAAAGGTTCCTTCATAGTAAACCTGCAGACTGGTACCAGACTTATCTGACAGTATGAAAACGGCTATCTTGACAGGTGGAGAAATTAAGGCAAGTCGTTGTCTAGGCCGATTATGAAATTATCACCTCTAAAATGCTGAATGGAGTAATGGCCATCGGATTTGAGGAACACTGCACACTTTTGTACTTCAAATAGAAATTTATAGGTATGGATTTGATGATCAGCAACACATAAGGCCATGAGTGAATCAATGAACAATGTGAACACACATTCATGTAATAAATGACCAGACTTTATGTCTGCCATTCCAATTTACATATTTCACATGAAACTACTTCAGCAAAGTTGGAATGATGCCGTCGTATCAAAATCAATCAGTTCTCGTTATTTTGTCGCATCCTAAACGAGTCTCTATAGTTGTAGAGGAAAAGGAGTTACAGGAGAATATAATCGCTTACTTTTGCTTGTGATGGAGTTTTGGATGGTGGATTCATCTTCGACGGTTTTGGTGATGTTGACTTGCTAGATGGGATATCTATGAATTCGATAGAAGGTTCATCACGATCGGTAGGATCTTCTTGATCCTTCCCAGCCTCGCGAGTTGCGGGCTAAAATATGTTGAACCTAAGCATAGCCATTGAATCACTGAGTAACCAAATCAAATGTAGAGAAACATTTTTATTTATGACTAGTACATTTTGGATTTTCGGCTGAAGAAGTGGAACAATGATTATCAATCGATTCTCCAAAGTACCCTCTGAGATTCTAGTGACCCTATCCTCGTTTTGTAGGTGACTGCAAGACAATACTTTTCAAGTGCAACTACTAGTAGTAAAATTCTTTTCGCACAGTCACTTAACAGCTTAGAGAAGAACTGTTGCCATTACGATACCATTCGCATGTAAGCACTTGAGACGATCTGGTTGTATTTTGGAGAATATAGCTCACATATGCAGCTTTGGCACAATACTAAACGTGGATCTGTGCGCAATCTTCTCCGTATAATCTACTCTGTTGCTCCGAAAACGTTAATCTAAATCTGAATGGGCTATCATGGCATATCCACTAGCACTAGGAACCCCTTAATCATAGTTATGAAAAGACTCTCTTTCCCTTTCATCGTTTTTATAGCAAGGACCACTTCGCAACATCTCACCATTTCTTCCGTGTTGGTTTTACGTGCCGCATACACCTTCCCTTTCACTCCCGAAGTTGATTGCACATTCAGAGGTCGCTGCTGTCCAACTTCTTCCCGACCGGCGGACATTTTTTCAGTGTATAAATGACGATTGAATTTCCTCAAGTATGCAACTGTTGATAGGCTACGGAAAAGAATACTGATAAGAATGATAAGCTAATGCGTACGACGTGTTGAGAAGAAAACTTCAAATGACTGGTTTATACCCAGTGATATACACAGGATTATGAAGTACTTTCTCAAAAAATCTCAATAACTCATGAGCAAAAACACCGCAGTTTTCTGCGTGAGACGACCTCAGCCTTCTATAAATTCGTTCACTCATTAAAATTTCCTACAATTTTGCACGTAAGTCACAGCTTTTTTGCATACCATTTTTCCTGGATCAAAATCCCATGGAGTAATTCAGATTTTGTGTAATTCCTCTGCAAATAAACTGTAATTCCTCTGTAATTCCTCATGTTGATTCGTCGAAAGTGCGCGCTGTTTCAGCAAGACGATGTCAAACTTCACACGGTAAAAAAGACTAAGAAAAAACTTGGTGAATTGGAGGGAGTCGAGATCTTGTCGACACCCAGTTTACAGTCCACATGCTGTGCCGTTCGATTATGGTCCATTTCTGCCCCAGTGGAACATTTACTGTGTGGACGCCGAATCGAGACATTTGATAAAGTTGAAGAGACATGTCAGGAGTTTTTGATTCAAAGCCCAACGAATAGCGATTTCGAACAGATCCGGAATACTTACAGATCGTTGGCAAGAGGTTGTGGACAATAATGTTCATTATTCCGAGGAATAGTCATTGCTGTTTTCAAATGAATTTGTGTATAAACTTTGATTTTTTAGCGGGCGTAAAGAACTTTTTCCTCAATCTAATACGCAGAAGCATTCACTGATGAATGCCATTTGGCTTATCAGCTATACTCTTATTATCTGTAGCGCTCAATTTCCTTTATAACCACGTGCACTTCCCATCGTTAAAATCTTCTAATGCCAAGGTGAGTCATCTCTTCAATCCACCTATTTTCGACATCTTGATGTTGACGTAAGCCAAAACTTACGATGTTCTTTCTCAGCTGTGTGAAACAAGATATGGCTTTTTCTATAGCGTGCTCAGCGACCAATACTAAACTTGCGCCCTGCTAACTCTTTGAGGATCAAGATGTCAGAAAGCTGCGCAGATTTTTTCGTGGTTAACTGTGAGTTACTCATTTCTCACTAGACTTATGGCAACCCTTTGAGAACTGAAAAAACTACGACTTTAACTTTGGGTTTTGTTTCTAAAAGGCATTCCTGGTGCGTTGTAGAACTGAGAGGAAATCACGTTTTGTTTTCTCAGTCATAATGTGTTTTGCAACCGGGTTTGCTTGACCTATTCGCCAGACAGATTTTTCTTTAGCTAGATTTTCAGTAGTCGTTCGATAGGTTAAAAAATGGAGTAATAAAAATCGCGCGCTTTCGGTGCGGCAGTTGAAATCGCTGCGTACAGCGTGATTGGAGAGAGCGCTATTTTTGTTCTTTATTCAGATATTTCTCCTGTGTTTCAGAACAATCCGAAATTCTATCTGGGTACCCCATACGACTCAATTTCCTCTACACGCTCATACGCTTATGATAAATATATATCCCTGGTACAATCCCGCTATCGCAATCATTTTTCGAAACCTTTGGTAATAAGACCTTTTTTGCTTACTTCTCAGACTTTTAGTACTCATTTCATAGATTAAATCCTGGCAATTCCAGCAATGCACTTTTCTGAAAAATCGTTCTATTGCGTTATAGTAGCAAAATTAAAATTGGGTTCCACACTCGGCGCGTATTTCACTGGACAGAGCTTGCCTTCAGACGTTTGATAATCATTCGATAGTTCAAATCCCGCTGACTCCACTAATATGTCTTTGTACCGGAAAGACTAATTAGTGCGTTATAAGAACGAAAATGATGCTGAGTTTCACAACTGGCTCGCGTTTTTTGTCGGCTGAGGTGCGTGGATGAGATTTCACAAGATTCGCAACAAGTGGCAATGACCAGATAGTGTTTGTAGATAGTCTCAAACAGGCTTTTAAAGCTTCGGCATACAATTACCCTTGTGTGGCTTAGCATTTGGAAATGTCAAACTCTTCAGATTTGATAACTTTCTTAGTGATGAACTTTTAGAGAGAGTCACACGGCAGCACTCATGGACTTATATAGACACGAATTATCAAAACAATAGTAAATGTTGATATTGTTACATCAACAATTTTCGCGATTAGCAGAATGGAACTAAGGTGCTGACCTTACTACTTTCAAACTGTTCCTACGGCGTATTGTTGAAAGCGATCCTTTTTCGCGAAAAGGGTAAATGCAGCATGGGCCATCATGGATAAGGAGTGTACGTCAGTGAACCACATAATCGTCATCCAGCCACAATTGAATCAGTCAATAACAGTTTTCATCCGGATTCCGATCCAAGTGTATTGAGCGTATAACTGCTTTCCCATCATTTTTTGTGCTCACAGTGAATTTCGATATCTAATTGAAATGATTCAATACAATTTCTTTCTGTCCCACAAATAGACTTCATCATTAGAAGGAGTTGAAGCATGACATAAAATAGATACTTATCGTTAGTTGAGAACTTAACTTCAACACATTCGTCTAATTATTCATAACCGCTAGATGGTTTTCAGAATGGCAATGAAGTCTGACCATACGAAGTAATAGTGGTTATAAGCGACATCCGCTCAATAAATCTAGTCGATGGGCATCACTGAGCATGACTGTGATGATTATAGAAAATAAGTATGTAAAGCTGGACCTCTTACCGTAAAATACCAATCTCTAGTCGCCAATTAGATGATGGGCTATCCATAGAACGTATAAAAGCTCAAGTCGGGCTGGTGATGATCGTTCAAAAGTTACATGTGTCAAGAAATTGCCTAACGTACTTCTTGTTTACTTCTCATGGCCGTAACACTGAAGTAATGTTTGGGAGTTTCAGATAAATAGCAAGGCTGTGGTCGTAATGGTACTATACTAATTTAGGCAGGGGCAAGTATTAGTAGCGATTGATTAAAACACAACCGATCTAATACGGCAGTTGTTTTTGATGAGGCAGACATTTCTTTTACAGACGATAAAGCTGTTGACTAATTTCTTGACTGACCAAACAGAGAAGTACGTTGAATGGACAGGGTTTTGCTAAAAGATTTTTCTGGACATTGGACTACTGCGGGTGATATGCACCCAAGAACACAGGTGAGTATCACCGCTCTTTATCTCTTTCATCAAAAATGCTCATAAAGGTCTCTCACAAAAGCGCATTGTTTTTTGATACAGGCGTTCTATTCCTACAATTAGAACCGTATGGTTTGATGCCCATGCAGTATGGACGTCGTGCTCCGTGAGCAAGACACTCAGTGCTCAATGTTCTCTGTTCTACTTGTTCTGGAACCAACAACACTTTTCAGGTGTTTTTCTTGAGGTTTCTGATGTATGTCTTCCTCTACGGCGTCCCATTATCTAACCCAATGGTACGACAAGCACACGACACCAAATTCCAGCTCTCCGCGCGCAGCGATCATTTCCACAGTGCCGAGTGGTTAATATTCCTGACATCGTAAAGAACAATGCTAGTTTCGATTTCCTCTTACGAAGCTTCACAACAAATTTCCCAGGATTTTGGTGTTTGCTTACTATCAAAGATTCTTCTATAGCGTGATCATTGCAGCAAAAAAAAAAACTCTGTCGTCCAACATTTCAACACAATTTGATACAAAACGTAGATCCCTGGGATAGATTTGTGAAACTGTTCCTACGTAAAGCTGGAGGGGAATATGCGCTGTTACCTCATGGAAACTACGGAAAAATTATCAAGAAGCCACACCCAACAACCTGCTCGGAATCACCGTAGTAGGAGATCGAACCAGCGACCCTCTCAGTGATGACAGATATCACTAACCACTGCACTACGTAATGCTATCCAGAAGGAGCGAGCCGAGGCTGATGGCATGTCCGTGTCTTACCCAACAAACCAACTCTGGTATCAGTCTACTGACTGCTATTACTACTGTGATGTCGTACAACGGCTACAGAAGCCAGTCTTAACCTCTAATAATAGGAGGGTTTGACAACGATGTTCTGGACGTCGATCCACTCCCGCTGCCAAGGAATCACAGCGCTGCGCTGCTAGCAGAGAGAGGGCGAGAGAGAGAGAGAGAGAGGGAGAGAGGAGATAGAGAGAGACGGAGAGACAGAGAGAATTGATGTAAACGGCACTGCCATCCTCTTCCCACTCTCAGCACGCGACTAGTCGATCGCTGGGCGGACTCGCCAATGTCGATGTTGTCGATCGGGGGTTTCCATCGCTAATTCGTTCGTTTCATTTCGTAATCGTAGTTATTTTTATGATATTTTATGATGTCGTAAATTCTCCATATTTGTTGAGAGGCTGACGGCCTCAGGATTCTTCCTGAATCGTGACTTTTTCGTTTTCAGGATATGGATTCTGACGGTTTGATTGATATCCAATCTCGACTATGTAAGCTGATACCGAAACAAACGCAAGACATCGTGAGTTTTCGTTATTCAATTCTTTTTTTAGGTATTTATTGTTAGACGGCGATAAATTTTCAAGCCGATTTCATTCGCTGGACAGGAAGTTTTCATAGGAGTGTTAGTAATCATTTGAAAGCTTAAATCTCTGGCTACATCTCCATGTCGTCGGTTTTTCAAAACACCTTTTTATAACGATGTAACATCCAAAACAAAATTTTGTTTCCCACCCGCTTTTCGCCTCCATTTTTATCACGAGTTTAAATCGTTGAAAAGCACGAAAAGCATATCAGCTTGTAGAGCATTTTCTGTAGTATCAGAATCCACGTCTTTATCGGAAGTTTCTATCTATACGATGAAAAAAATTCCCAATAAAATAACAATAGTTGCCGCGTTTTGACGCATAGAGCGGTAGATCATTATAGAGCTGCGCGGTAGGTCAGGCGATTACCTTACTCATCGCTGTGTGTTATCGCTTCTGTTTCCCTTCATATTTTACTCAGCTATGAACCTTTCGGTGGCTTTGCTTACCGACTAACTCACGAAGCGGGGAGGGGTACGCTCACGTTACAATTATTGTCATTCAATTGGAAGTTTTCCACCGCATCGACAGAAACTTTAGATGAAAATGTATAATTCTGATAGTGCGGAGAATTCCCTACTCACTGATATGCTTTTCGTGCTTCCAACAACTTAAACTCGTGGTAGAAATGAAGACGAAAGGCGAGTGAGAGACAAAATATTATTTTAAATGCATCAGCGTTATAAAGGGTGTTTCGGAAAATCGGCGACGTGGTGTTGTAGCCAGAGATTTAAGATTTCGAATGATTACTAGCACTCCCATGAAAAGTTCTTGTCGAGCCAATGAGATCGGCTTAAATACTTGCCGCCGTCTAACATTTAAGTAAAGTTTTTTGTATATGGATGAATTCTACTCCTGTATTACCCAGTTGCACTAAAACGATTTTCTCTTCAAGATTTCTTATGTTTTTACTGCTTTCTCACCGTTTTATGATGTTTCAAATATTCCTAAGAGAGGCTTGAGAACTAATCATCATTCAAAGCTTCACGAGAATGGTATTTTTTTCCCGATCGATTGTCCTTCTTTTCGGTCGGTGGGTTTTCTTGGTTGCTTGTGGCTGATGTTTCGGCAAATACGCTTTGTTCATAGCCTGAACCGCATTGTCGATTATAACGTTACTTATATGACTATAGGTTGTGAAAAAATGGAATCTAGGACATTAATAAGCGATAATTGATTCAGGGAAAACCACTGTGCAATCAAGTCTAGGGACTATTAACATGCCGAGGTTTCAAGAGAGGCTCTCTTTCGAGTTATTCTTAAGAGAAAAATTGAGTGGGAAGCAAAAAAATTCGACTCAGGCGGGAGTTGGACCCGTGTCCCATCCATTGCGCCGACGCGTGATACCAGCACACCACTAAGGCCACCGCTTACTTGCTACTCATTCTTCGATATCAATTATTCAGTTTTCAGGATCGGGAAACATCATAAAACTGCGAAAAAAGCAGTAGGAACATTGAAAATCTTGGAATCATATAGGTGCAGTGGCTTTCAGCTCAACTAGGTTTATAGATCGATATTGCTTACCCAACTAGACCTGTCAATGGTCAGTGGTTGATAACTATGAGAGAGAGATATTGAACAATGAGTGGCGAATAAGAGGTGGCCTCGATGGTGTAGTAGTAGCACGTGTCCCTCGTAGGGATGAAGCAGTGGTTCGACTCCCGTCTGAGGTCGAGTTTTTGCTTACCACTCAATTCTCTTAGATCTTCTCATTTTTTGTTTTTTTTTTTGGAGTATAACGACTGTACTGCTAAGTTTTCGCCAACATCTGACTTGTATACAGAGGTGCCCTGCGCCGTACACAAAGTCGATAGTTCGATCTCGCACTCATTGCTCACCTCACCATCTCTCCTTCTGGGGTCGGTAAATTGATACTAGGCAGGTTTCAGATTTTTGGGAGGATAAGCAGCAATGAGTCGGCGCTGAGGGAGGTCACCGCAAGTCATTATAAAGGCCAGATAAGCATTCAATCATTCATTTCGAGCGAATTGAAAAATTGAAAGCGAATTGATGGCTCATCCCTGGGGATTGATGAGCGCAGAGAGCTTTATCATCTTGCCCTTTTATCTACCTAGGCTTACAGGGTCTCTGGGAAAATCTAACTCGTGAACTTCGCTTCGTAGTAGGTTTAAAGGCGTAAGAACTGGATTTGAAGAGCCTTCAGATGTAGGCATTTTCAGTTCATTTCGGGGTCATTGAGTCATATGATATGCGAGAGGTGCTATATAGCGATTGGCTTACAGGATGGAGGAGAAGGAGAACCGAACTTTATCACTAATTTTTCGATGATCAATCTCTTTGCAGATTGCCACAGCAGTTTTTCTCGTCGTTCTGCCGATTGGCTTTCTTATCAATATCTTTATGGTCATGCCTGTTTGGTATCCAGCATTTGGTGAAGGTAAGAAGTATCAATGCTCGAAATTTCTAGTATTTCTATTGCGTTTCGCAGTGTTATGATGTTTCGTATATGCTCAAGAGAATTGAGTGGTGAGCAAAAAGCGGCCTTAGCCGGGAATCGAGCCCGCGTTTCATCCATACCGGGGAGGCGTGCTCTACCACTACATCACCAAGGCACATTTGTGCTACCACTCGTTCTTCAACATCTCTGAGTTAGCTGTCAGCCACCAACCTCTAACAGGTTCGATCGGGTATGCGATTTCAACTTTATGAACCCAGTTGAGCTGAAAGCCATTGTAATAACTAGTGCTCGAAATTTCCAGTATTTTTCCAGCTAACAGCTAACATAGAGATCTTGAACGATGAGTGGTGGTGCAATTGTGCGTCGGTAGTGTAGTGGTAGTAGCACGCGTCCCCGGTATGGATTAAACACGGGTCCGATTCCCGTCTAAGGCCGTGTTTTTCATCACCACTCAATTTTCTTAGGTAAAAAAATACTATCTGTTTCTTTCTTGTGCTCATATTCTTGGTACTTGTCAATTATGAGACGACAAATGAAAGCCAATTTCATTTGCTGGACAAGAACCTTTGATGCGAGTGTTAGTAGTTCTTCCAAAGTTTGGAATTCTTGCTGGAGCCCTGCTCAGCCATTTTCGAAAAGACACTTTTATAACGCTGTAAAATCTACACAAAACTCAGTCTTAGATGGGCTCATTTTTCACCGGACGGAGCTTTTTCTTTGGACTATTAGCAGTGATTCGATAACGTAATGTGCACAAAAATGGTCTTTCCAGAAAATGAGCGTTGGAATCAGCACAAATTACGCTATCGAATGAAACTGTTATTCCATGAAAGAGCCCTGTCCGGCGATAAATATGCGCGTCTGCAAGGCAATGAATTTCCTTTATAACAACGTCAAAAAGAAAGTCTCTTTCGAGAACGGGTCACTTGGAGCTGTAGCCAGAAATCTAAGCTTTTGAATAATTACACACACTCTTATGAAAAGTTCTTGTTCATCGAATGAGATCGGTTTTTCATTTGTCGTCTCACAATAGACAGGTACCGTATTATTCATCAGAATTTCTGAAAATATGTGCGTGAATTTTACGCTACTGCGGCGGCACATTTAGATGTCAAGCATTTTCATCTGTAAAGCATTTCGATTTACTTTTTTTCAGCTTGGGTTATTCGTGTGCTATGCTTTATGCTGTTAGCGTTCAATGTGTACATGAACTGGTATAAGATGATTACTATTGGACCAAGTGGAGTTGACACTGTGCTTCCAAATGTGGTCAAGGCAGGTTTCCGGTACGTTCGTGAACAATTAGCCCACTTCGACATTCGATCTCACCTTTAGGTTTTTTTCGGTTATAAGGGAATAAATGAAACTCTTCGTCAATCGCTGTGCAAGAATTTTTCTTAGGAGTTCTAGTAATCATTCGAAAGCTTAAATCTGTGGCTAGGGTCTTGCGTGGGCGGTTTTCCAATACACTTTTCTATAACGCCGTAGCATTTTGAATAAAATTATGTTTTACATCGGCCACGCAATTCAGCTATTACTTTGCGGGAAGTTTGAAAAGCGCATGAACATGTAGAGAAAATCTTCTATTATTGAAGTCAGACGTCAGATCTATAGTTTCTAGAATCGATTGACTGGCGTCTTTGAACGGAACATCCGCTGTGCCCCCACCTTACCCCGTAGAATGCCCAAAATTCCATTTCCTGCGTATGTGAATTTGGTATTGTTTTCCCTGCTGCACGGTAGAGAAAGGCTTCCCAGATATTAAGCGCAACTCTAATCTCCAAATCTTACGGTATCGAATGATTACTATTAGTCTAAAATAAGAGCTCTGTCCGACGAGAACTATGCGCTTTTAAAACATAATTTTATTTTGGACTTTACAGCATTATAAGAGGGTATCTTGGAAAACCGACCTCGTGGGGCTGTAGCCAGAGACTCGAGCTATGGAATTATTACTATTGGACACAAGAAAAACTCTTGTGAAGCGAATGGAATCAAATATTCATTCGTTCCCTTGTAATCGTAAGGTACCCACCTTTTTATTACTGGGTTGACGCAAGGTAATTGCGGTTCATGCACTGCTGGAGTTTGTCGTTTGATATTGAACATATTGACGAATTAAAGCTTGAAGCTCTCAGCGTTGATAAGTCCCTCAAGAAATGCGCCTTGCATTCTTTTTTAATTTTTAGCTTCGTTCGAGGTGATTGGAAAGCGTATCTGGCCATCACATTGATTCGTGGTGGTCTACCGATGTGTTAGTCAGTGGTACTGTCGTTCAGAGAAGTCGGGTCCCAACTCACCGACCACGCAGGGATAGAAGGCTTGGTGAGTCTTGGGCACGGAATCGAATCATGGACCATCGATCATGTGTGTCGCAGAGCACCTCTAGCCACTGTGCCACGCGCGCTCTGTAGTAAGAAGCCGAAATTACTGCATTATTTGAAATGTGGAGCCGCAGTTACTTTTGCAACAACCTCATAAAATTCAACGCGGTGTCATATTATACTATATGAGTAATGTGGAATTTTTGATACTTTTTGGTATATGGCACCGGATCAAAAACCAATCTCTATCGTTTGACACGAACGTTTCAAAAGAGTGATAGTAACCATTTCAAAGCATAATATCTCTGGCTATCGCTGTACGTGGACGGTTTTCTGAAAAAGTTTCTTGCAACGCTCCAAGGGAAGGGAAACCGTTGCATTTCACACACGCATTTTTCTCGCAAAGCTCTTTATCTAGACTATTCGATAGCGTAATGTTTAACGATTCCAATGCTGTGCTTATTTTCTGGAGAGACCGTTTATTTGCAGTTCAGTAGGGAAAATAAATTCAAGTTCACGTAGTGCGAGCATAAGTATCATGACTGTTCGACGGAATGGGGCGAGATGCAGGTCGTATGAGGACGTTTTTATACGGCTATCGACCGATTGGCTTTTTGGCAAGCACATGCGAAGGGCGATTTTTGTTTTTTAGTTAGGAATTGTCTTTCCGCTTTGAGAGAAATTCCAGGTTAAAGCTTAAACTCTGATACTATAAGATTTTTTCTGGACGTTCATGTGCTTTTCGTGCTTCCACCGAAGTCATGATTGAATTGTGCGGCCGATGTATTTTACATCTTGATAAAAGAATCTTCTCGAAAAAGGGTTACTTACGGCGCTGGCCAGAGATTTAAGCTTTGCAATCTTCGACCTAGCCTCGCGAAAACGTTCTCAGGCATTCATTTGAGTGATTGAATTAGAAATCGCACCAGGGCATAGCTCACCATATCGCTTACTGACGCACTGCATCACTAGCCATTGCGCTCGCCGACCTCAGTTGCAATTTGTCTCCAAATATTGAACTAATTATTAGCAGTGTATTACACATCATTACATCATCTTGCTATACGATGGCGCTGTTATCGAGTGGTTGTGGTGCTCGTGCGGCGCATGTGGAGCCGAACTCCCCCTCCCCAATCTTCTCTGACAGTCCACAATAGCGCCCTATGGAACGCCGCGGCCAGGCTATCCTCGAGATTGCGAAGGAGACATGCTCAGCCATTATTCTATGTCATTCAAGCAGAAGACGAAAAACATCGAATGCTAGAAGTATTGGGATCCCACAATAAAAACAAATATGATGACGGGTCGTGTTAGTAGAATAAATAATATAGATTTATATATATACAGTGTCAATATTAATATGTATCTAATGTATAGAACGCAATCCTTTGCAGGTATTGCCATTCATGTCATACGAACGCTCCACCTCGTGCTTATCACTGTCCTGGTGAGTATCAAAGACTTTTTACATTCGCCCGTTATTTTCATTATTATGTGAGGTTCTGTCTCTCATTCACTTAACGACAGTAGCTTCTTCGGTACTCATATGTTAGGCGCGCGACAAGTATTTGAACCAATCTCATTCGCTGGACAGAGTCTTTTTATAGGAGTGTTAGAAATCATTAGAAAGCTTAAATTTCTGCGTACAGCTTTACGTTGTCGGTTTTTTAAAACACGCTTTCAGAATCACTGCAGCATCCGGAATAAGATTATGTTTCACACTCATCTTTCGCATTCATTTTAATCACGCGGATAAAATGCTGGAAGCACGAAAAGCAAATCAGCTTGTAGAGCATTTTCCGATCTATCAGAATCTCCGTTTTCATCCAATGTTTCTCTCGATGCCGTGAAAAATCTCCAACTGAATAACAATGTTCCAAAAGCGATTGATCTCCCTGCACCGGAAGTGTTCGTAGCTGAGTAAAATGTGTAGGAAAGCCACAGCAACTTGTCAGTAAGGTAAACCCCTGATGTGCCGTGAAGCTCGATAGTGATCTAGCGCACAGTGCGTTAAAACGGCGGCAACTATTGTTGTTTAGTGAGGTATATTTTCACCGCATCGGCAGAAACTCTAGACAGAAACGTAGGTTCTGATACTACGGAATATTCTGTACATGCTGATATGCCTTTTCCTGCTTCCAGCGATTTATACTCGTGGTAAAAATGAAGGCCAAGGGCGAGTAGAATCAAAATTTAGTCCTGGATGCTACACCGTTATAAAAGGGTGTTATGAAAACCGGCAACGTAGAGTTGTAGCCAACATTTAGGCTTTTTAATGACTAGCTAACACTCCTATGAAAAGTTCCTGTGCAGTGAATAAGATCGGTTTGGAAATTTGTCACCGCCTAACATGAATGTACCGCTTCTTCTTCTGGGAATATATTAGATTAGCCGTTTTATATCTCGTGAGAACTATTCATAAATTATCATTTCGTCTAGTTCCTGTTTCACTACTTAAATCTCCCCATTGAGACAATCAATGGGACGAATGCGCTCACGTCTAACATAGGCTATGCTAATCAAACCATTTAAAATGGTGCGTGTGTCACTTTATTTACGTGTATAATCAACATTATCTCACTTCCACGAATTCTTTTTGCAGTATGTGACAAGTGCTGCTTGCGCCGTGATCATCACTGCTCGTTCGGGGCTGTATGTGTTGGACATTTTAATCAGAGGTACGATTGTAAATCCAATTTTTTTTCTTATGTTGATGCTTTTCCAGTTAAAAATGGACGAGTGAAAACCGATCTCATCCGCCGGAGAGGAGCTTTCAGAAGTGTCAATAACCATTCGAAAGCTGAGACTTTAGGCTATAGCCGTGCGTCGCTGGTTTTTCAAACACTCTTTTGTAACGCTGTAAAATCCAAAATGAAAGTAGCCTTAGACCGCATATTTCTCGCCGAACAGAGCTCTCTTTTGACTACTGGTAATCATTCAATAGCGTAATGGCTACTGATTCCAATGCTATACCTATATGCTGAAAAGATCTTTCTCTGCAACGCAGCAGATAAAGTAAGTTGAATTCTCATCTGCGCTCAAAGGGTCTTTGGTCAATTCACGTGCTTGTGTTTGAGTCGGCCACGTGAAGTGCTGACGCGATACTTCTCTAAGCGTCATCCAACGTGGCCGTCTCAGCCGGCCGCACGTTAATTGGCCCAAGATCTTGTCGCAGGTGGGAATTAATAGGTTGGGGAAGAGTTTTGAGAAAGTGCTCGTGACTTCCTTGAGAGTCGGCCATTTTTTGTGTTTTTGGGCTTATTTGAAAGCCCATCTTCTCCCGCGCTGATTGGTATATAATTTATAGCGACTTATTACAAGGCGAAGTTAACAAGCGGGCAAATTAGGTTGTTGATGATGCACGAATGGCTGTTGAGTTCAAATGCCACGGTGGCAAGTGAACGCATCAATCTGGCTTGGGGCGAAGACACAGTTGGCAAAATTGGAGTCGATCATTTGCCGGAAAAGTGGCAGGAGGTGCTTTGACTATTAGTCTTGTCTTTGTTCGGGTGTAAGAGGTGCATAAATAAATGTTTTGCAAGCACTTTCTCATAACTTTTTCCCCAACCTATCAATTTGTTACCTGCTCCTGCGTCTCAGAGAAACGGTTTTTTCAGGATATCAACAGAGCTTTGAATTAAAAATGATTACGCTATCGAATGATTACTAATAGTCCAAAGAAAGAGCTTTGTCCGGCCTGAAACATGCACGTCTGCTACGCAAGAAATCTCCTGCAGCAACGCCAAAAAGAAGGCTTCGAAAACCGGCGACGTGGAGCTTTAGCCTTAAGGTTTCAACTTTCGAGTGGCTACTAACACTCCTATGGAAACTTCTTCTCCAACGAGTGAGATCGGTTTTTCATTTGTCCCCTCATAGTTGAAAAGAACCCTTATGTTTTCTATTGCTTTTTCAAATGTTATGATGCTTCAAGTAGCTGTCAGCTTAATGGATTCATAGAGGATACTGCTTACCCGACCAAACCTGCTAAGTGTTGTTCACTCATAGCTATGATAGAGATATATTGAAGTGTGAGTGGTGGTTAAGCGATGGCCTCGGTGGTGTAGTGGTAGCATACGCCCTTGGTATGGGTGAAACTCGAGTTCAACCCCTATCTGAGGTCGAGTTTTTGCCTACCACTCAATTTTCTTAGGTACAAGGGTACTAATGTTGAGTTTGATTGTGTATTTGTGAAATGCGTTAAAGCATTTTTCAAAGGTTTTCTGTCACTCGATAAATTTCCATGATGTCTTTTCATAAGTTGTGGCATCACAGAAGTTGGTACTAAATTCATTAAGAAGTGATTAAAATTGCTTAACAGCACTATTCAAAGTTATGCACCATCAGCCTGAGCACTTTTCTGCCAATTCTCAGGCATCAGATCAATACTGCTTTGTGCAGTATTTCCTGGACTTTTTTTGTGATACGAAATTTCTCTACACTTCCCGCTTCGTGGTTTCGTGGCATCATCGTGAAACTCAGCAAGGAACTGAAACGCTGTTCGCGTAGACACAGATCCTTGAGCTTTTTCACGATTGATGTTGTCGAAGGCAGTTTGAGTGTCCTGTCCCAATTCGTCCTCGTTAATTGGCAGAAATGTGTTCGGGCTAGTCACGCCTGCTTTTAATAGTGTTGTTAAGCAATTTCAATTACTACTGGTCAATAAGTCGTTACTGCTGTAGTGCCAAAAATTATGAGAACACCTAATGATCGTCAAATTGAACAAAGAAAAGTACAAAGTAGTCAGTTTGTTGTTCTTTCGTAGCGTGTCGCACTATATGCAACTGTGATTCCTTTTCAGCATTTAGCAGCGTTACAATTCTTACTTGGTGCAAAAATAATGGCGGTTTTAGGCCGTAAGTTTTTGATGATTATAACCACCCTCGTACACATCTTTACTAGTCAAAATAAGAATCATTACAATAAGTACATTACCAACGAGAAATGGGCCTGGCCATTCTTGTAGCTCAAAATCGGTGCTTCGCGGTTCGACGAACTTCTAGAAGGCATCGCCTGCATTCTGTTGGTTGTGGAAGCCTTCTCTCAACAAAAAATTGTCGATATGCTTGAAGAAGTGGTAGTCGATGAGCGCGAGGTCCTCCTAATGTGAAGTATGAGACAAAACTTTCTAGCCCAATTCATTTTTGGTCGATCTTCAAAGCATTCGTTGTGCCAATGTCGGCTGGCTGGGTAAATCGTTTTTTACTTTTGCACCAACTTTTCTCACTCTCTCATTTTCCAGTTTGATAATTTGGTAACAAATATATCCACTTGTGTAGAGTGACGTTCAAAACTTTCGCGTCAGGCGAGACTCGAACCCATGTCTCATTTTATCCAGGAGCGGATAAGTGAGATGTGGGTTCGAGTCCCGCCTGACGCAAAAGTTTTGCACATTACTTTACAATAGTGGCTGTATTTGTAACATCATACGACCGCTAGAAGCGGTTGAATGAGAAAGGGAATTCATTCTGATAGCATTTTTCGGGCCTTTTGTAAGGCGTCGTATGGCACTTATACAGTGCTAACACGTGATTCGCCATTACTGGCCCATCATTAGCACGGTGGCTTTCCGTTTAACCAATCCTTTGCAGGGGGTTATACCTCCTGCTTATAAAGAAATGCTCCAAATTTGCTTTAACTAGAGAGCAACCGTAGAATGGTTGACGATGAGTTCTTTACAGCATCTCGTGTAGTTCTAAGAGAATCAGCTTTGATGTTTACTTTCATTTGGTCGTTGTCAACTTCCCATGGCAGGTCACTACGTTCCTCATTTTTTAAGCTCTCGTCTTCTTTACGAAACTTCTTGAACCGCCTCTGCCCTGTATGTTCGTTAGCAGAATTCGGGTCAAATGTGTAGTGAGTGACGTAATTTGTCTCTGCTGCTTTATGACTAATTTTGAAGCCGTATTTTGAAACCGCCATTATTTTCGTACCAATAAACATCCTTTCCATAGTCTAAAACAAATGTAAAATAAACAGTAAGTAAAACGTCATTAGCAGCTGAACATGGAGTTAGAAATGTGCTTCAAAATGATATATAACATGACCGCATTCATTTGATAATTTACATCATTGTATAAGAGCAAGAAGCCAGTGGTTAGGGGTGCCTCACGTCGCACTCAAGATCGACGGTTCGATCTCGCGCTCATGGTTCATCAAGCATCCATCAATCCGGGGCTGATTGTTACTGGACTGGTGGCAGACTTGTCGGGGAGGATAGGCAGCACTGAATCGATACATTAGGAGGCCACCGGGGTATTAGTAAAGGCCAGATATGCATTCAATCACCTCAAACGAAGTTAGAAACTAAAGACGTATGCATGGCGCATCACTCAGGGTTTGGTCAACACTGGGAGCTTTATCAATTTTCTTTGCAATTTATGAGCTAATCAAACTGAAAATCTCAAGAGTGTATGAACAACCAATACTTTTGCACCAACTCGAGAATAGAAATTCAGCATGTAAATATCAAGAATATATGTAGCAGTACTTACTAGATGATGGTTTGAGTGCTCTTGCTACTTTTTCTTTGCAAAAAAATTAGTCACAGTAATGCTTTGTATGGATTTCAGGTACTTTGTAGCCGCCGTTATCAATCTTCTATTTCTCTCTCTTCCACTCTTTCGGTGAGCTAAACTTTCCTTTCCTGAGCCTTCCATATCGTTATAGCGATAGCGATGCTTGCAGATATACATGGGACTTTGTGTGGATTCGTATTGAAGGAGGATTTTCATTGGGACGGTGTTGGCAGATTTTTCTTCCACATCTTGCTTTGATGGCCAGGTTAGGTTTTGTGTACTAGAGACTGTTTTGAAAGAAAATTGGTTGTTTTCGGTTAAAGAGGAACAAATGAATAGTCGACTTCATTGGTTGTACAAGAATTTTTCATAGCAATTTTAGTAATCATCCGGAAAGCTTGGTACTCTGGCTAGCGCGCTACGTGGCCGGTTTTTCAAATCACCCTTTTATAACACTTTAACTGGAATTATATCCTGCACGATCGTGCGTTTTTTTTTTCTTATCTCTCTTATACTTCGCTGAACAAAACTGCTTTGTTAGACTTCTAATGCTCATTCAAAAGCACAATTCTTGAAGGAGCAAAAAAAGTGCAATCTTGCGCAGAAGCTCCTTTGAGAGCTCTTGAAGGGTAAGAAAAGATTTCTGTTTTACACCTCGCCGGTAGAGCTCTTTCTTTATACCATAAGTAATCTTTCGATAGCGAAATATCGTAATCTTCAGTGATTTTAACATTGTGTTGTGCTTATTTTTCTGGAAAGAGCGTATTTTGCGGTTGAATAGAGAAAATAAGATCAGTTCCTCATGAGGGCTTGCTTGTTTAGCGGCGTATCCATGAGCTGGGGAGGGGGTGGGGGATTGATCGACAGTCTAACGCTGTTATTCAATCGGGATTTTTTTTTCGATTTGAGAGAAGAAGCCCCAGATAAAATGATTTACTCAGATACTACGAGATAATTCTCTACACGTTTATGCGCTTTTCGTGCTTCCAGCGAAATGCGCGTGATGGAAATCAAGGCGCGCGGTGGGTGTTACATAATTTTATTTTGTATGCTGCAGCGTCATAAAAGGGTCTTTTTGAAAAACGGCCGCGTAGCGCTGTAGCCAGAGATTTAGGCCTTCGAATGATTACTAACACTTTTATGAGGAGTTATTGACAAGCGAAATGGGTCGATTTTTTTATTTGTTCCCTTTCATGTCTTTCGTTTCGAGTGTTTTCTTAAGACCACTGCTCAAATTTCGCACTGACGAGATCGCAAGATCGAAACGCGTGTATCGGGCTCTATAAGTCAGCCCTCATTGATAGAGCACTGACATGCGTGGCTCAAATAATGATCATCAGGCATATTGTTCCCTTTCAATCGAACTGAACCGAACTTTTTATTATTAGGCTTTATTGTGGCTTTTAGTTGTCTGTTGACTCGTGTTTCAGGGCGATTTCATTCTATCAGTTTTTCTGTATAGTATACTGTGCCTCTACATTTACTGTGCTTTTGTTCGTAGCATATCTTGTTTTCGCACAATTGTTTTGTATATGGAATGGACAAACACGAATGGAGTATCTATTAGTGGGTTTATATTGTTTTCAACGTTTAGCTATTTTCACTGTTGCAACAAAAATTCTTTTATAGGAAATACATGCGTACCAACTAGGTGTTTTGGATAACCTCAATCAATGTCTCGGCTCTCGGTGGCCACTCATTATTATTTCACCGTTTATTCCGAGTCCTTTACCATCGGATGGAATGACGTTTGTAACGAGGGAAATCAAGGAATATAATGATCCGAAATATTTGTAGATTATTCCCCAAATAATGCTTCTATATCATTAGTCATGCCTGTTTGATCTCTTTCTATTCCATTGATGACCATGATATGTCGTGAATTTTCTGCCTTAAATTCACTCTTCTACATTTCCTAAAAAGAGCAGAGAAAAATCGAATTTATATTTAATAACGTGTACAGTTCAATGGTCTGTAACATGTACAATAAACTGAATGTGTTCTGCTCTATTCGTAGCCATAGGCAAGTGTAGGACTTCAAAGATAGCTTTTTATATCTGTTCTGTTTCAACGTTGTGATTTGTTAATAGCGGCTAGGATAGCACATCAGCGCATCTCTACCCAGATACGTAGGTAAACTATCTAAAATTCCCATTTTATGTACCTATTTACATTTATTACTTGTTACTACAAAATGCATGTTTTTGTACAAACGTTCACATGAATTTTATGTGATCTATGAGAGTTTCAAATCTCGACAGTCTGAGACAAAGCAATCTCTTCACTTGCCTTGTATACTGCCTTGATGTGTATCAGAAGAGCATCTGTTTTCGATTTTTCATCCTCCAATATTTCCGAGGTTGTAGTTTGCTCTTGAGCGGGTATGGCACGGTGATCAGATGTAATCTTCCTCGCACATGTGGTCAACGGTTCGATCCTGCGCTCATGACTCATCGAGCCTTCGATGTCCTCGGGGTCGGTGAATCGGTACCGGACTTGTCTGAGAGGATTGCAGCAGTGACTTTAGTACATTGATGGGTTACGCTAGGCGGTCATTGTCAAGGCCAGATATGCATTCAAAGAGCTCAAACGAAACTATGAAAGTGAATGGCGCATCCCTTAAGGGTTGATCAACGCCTAAAGCTTTTTCTTTTTTATATTTTCTAGTATGCTCTTGCTCGGGATCATTGTCCTAAGGGATCAAGAACGTTTTCAAACGTCCCTTTCAATCCAAAGAAAATTGCTTTTTTTACTATCAAACCATTGGTATGAAGGTTACATCACCCTACCAACCACTATTTCGACGAAGTGTTGCTCTGCTTGTTCGCTGCAACGCTTCTGATGTCGAACCATGCATTGCTGATATAAAGAAGAGATTTGCTTCATCCGATGTTTGATTCATTCTACCATTCTCAGAGTCGTTTGTGGTTTCTTTTGGACTTACAGGTAGAAAAGACATGATGGCACTTCTGTCGTGATAAACCATTGGTTCAAAGAAGTTGTATTCTATAATACGTCTGACTGTTTTATGTCTCGCAGTTCGTCTACCGGACCACCGAAATCAGATTACGTACGCCGAAAGACACCTGCAAGAGTCACGTTTTAATGAGGAGCTGTTCGACACACCGCTTGGCTCTTGAGAATCGGTAGTGGGTAGACTCTTCTGTCATGAACTCATTGTCCTTTCTTTTGTGTCGACTATGTGAGACAGTTTTGAATGCAATAATCAGCCTTATTCGAATTGAAGGAGTGACGAATGCGCACTTGATTACTCGAGTACTTCCTCGTTTGCAATTTTATCTCCTAAAGGCTAATTGGTTTGGCACCTACGTAACAGAATGTGTGTTGCCTGTAAAAAAATCATAGGCTTAGCTAAGACGTAAGAGAGTTGAATGGTGAGCAAATTTGACCTCACACGGGTGCTGAACCCTTGTTTACCCATACCAGGGACGCGTGCTACCACTGCAATACCAAGGCCATCGCTTCAACTTAAGGAGTCTTGATCTACATATATATATAAATAAAAAGGATAAAGCTCTCGGCGTTGAGCAATCCTCAAGGGATGCGCCATGCATTCGTCTTCAATTTCAAAGTTCGTTTGAGGTGATTGAATGCATATCTGGCCTTTACAATGACTCGCGGTGGCCTCCCGCTTAACCGAGTCAGTGCTGCTTGACCTCACAGACAGGTCTAAGACGAGTCTGGTACCAATTTACCGATCCCGTAGGGATGGATGGCTCGGTGAGCCATGAGCGCGAGATCGAACCATTGACCTCGTGTGGGACGCAGGGCACCTCTAACCACTGCGCCGCATGCGCTCCTACATATATATATATATATATATATATATATATATATGCACAAAAGCCGTCAGCCTAACTGGGCTTAGAAAGCGATGTGTGCTCATCCTGAGCAAACCTGTTAACGGTTGGTGGCTGATAGCTATGATAGCAAGATGTTGAAGAATAAACGGTGGGTAAACGGTGACTTCTGTGGTGTAGTGACACGCCCTCAGTATGGGTGAAACTCGAGTTCAACTCCTGTATAAGGTCAAGTTTTTGCTCACCACTCGAATCTCTTCGGTATATATGGAACCTCATAACACTGGGTGGTGAGCAAAAACCGGCCTTAGCCATGAATCGAGCTCGCGTTTCATCCATACCGGGGAGGCGTGCTCTACCACTACACCACCGAGGCACGTTTGCGCGACCACTCATTCTTCAACATCTCTGAGTTAGCTGTCAGCCATCAACCACTAACAGGTTTGATCGGGTATGCGATTTCAACTTTATCAACCCAGTTGAGCTGAAAGCCATTGTAATAACTAGTGCTCGAAATTTCCAGTATTTTTACAGCTAACAGCTAACATAGAGATCTTGAAGGATGAATGGTGGTGCAATTGTGCGTCGGTGGTGTAGTGGTAGTAGCACGCGTCCCCGGTATGGATTAAACGCGGGTCCGATTCCCGTCTGAGGCCGTGTTTTTGCTCACCACTCAATTTTCTTAGGTAAAAAAAAATACTATCTGTTCCCTTCTTGTGCTCATATTCTTGGTACTTGTCAATTATGAGGCGACAAATGATAAGCCAATTTCATTCGCTGGACAAGAACCTTTGATGCGAGTGTTGGTAATCCTTCCAAAGCTTACAATTCTTGCTGGAGCCCTACTTAGCCGTTTTCGAGAAGGCCCTTTTTATAACGCTGTAAAATCCACACAAGTCTATGTCTTAGATGCGCATATTTTTCGCCGAACGGAGCTCTTTCTTTGGACTATTAGCAATGATTCGATAACGTAATGTGCACAGAAATGGTCTTCCCAGAAAATGAGCGTTGGAATCAGCACAAATTGCGCTATCGAATGATACTATTATTCCATGAAAGAGCCCTGTCCGGCGGTAAATATGCGCTTCTGGAAGGCAATGAATTTCCTTCTCTAACAACGTCAAAAAGAAAGTCTCTTTTCAGAACGGGCCACTTGGAGCTGTAGCCAGAAATCTAAGCTTTTGAATCATTGCTCACACCTTATGAAAAGTTCTTGTTCATCGAATGAGATCGGTTTTTCATTTGTCGTCTCACAATGGAGAAGGTACCGTATTATTCATCAGAATTTCTGAAAATGTGTGCGTGAATTTTACGCTACTTCGGCGGCACAGTGAGATAGTCAAGCATTTTTTGTGTTAAGCGTTTCGATTCACTTTTTTTCAGCTTGGGTTATTCGTGTGCTATGCTTTATGCTGTTAGCGTTCAATGTGTACATGAACTGGTATAAGATGGTTACTGTTGGACCAAGTGGAGTCGACACTGTGCTTCCAAATGTGGTCAAGGCAGGTTTCCGGTACGTTCGCGAACAATTAGCCCACTTCGAAATCCGATCTCACCTTTTGGTTCTTTTCGATTATAAGGGAATAAATGAAACTCTGCGTCAATCGCTGTGCAAGAATTTTTCTTAGGAGTTCTAGTAATCATTCGAAAGCTCAAATCTGTGGCTAGAGTCTTGCGTGGGCCGGTTTTCAAATACACTTTTCTATAACGCTCGTAGCATTTTGAATAAAATTATGTTTTACATCGGCCACGCAATTCAGCTATTACTTTGCGGGAAGTTTGAAAAGCGCATGAACATGTAGAGAAAATCTTCTAGTATTGAGGTCAGACGTTAGATCTATAGTTTCTAGAATCGATGGACTGGTGTCTTTGAACGGAACATCCGCTGTGCCCCCACCTTACCCCGTAGAATGCCCAAAATTCCATTTCCTGCATATGCGAATTTGGTCTTGTTTTCCCTGCTGCACGGTAGAGAAAGGCTTCCAGATATTAAGCGCAACTCTAATCTCCAAATCTTACGGTATCGAATGATTACTAATAGTCTAAAATAAGAGCTCTGTCCGACGAGAACTATGCGCGTGTAAAACATAATTTTATTTTGGATTTTACAGCATTATAAGAGGGTATTTTGGAAAACCGACCTCGTGGGGCTGTAGCCAGAGACTTAAGCTCTGGAATTATTACTATTGGTCATAAGAAAAACTCTTGTGAAGCGAATGGAATCAAATATTCATTTGTTCCCTTATAATCGTAAGGTACCCACCTTTTTATTATTGGGTTGACGCAAAGTAATTGCGGTTCATGCACTGCTGGAGTTTGTCGTTTGATATTGGACACATTGATCGATTTAAAGCTTGAAGCTCTCAGCGTTGATTAATCCCTCAAGAAATGCGCCTTGCATTCTTTCAATTTTTAGCTTCGTTCGCGGTGATTGGAAAGCGTATGTGGCCATCACACTGATTCGTGGTGGTCTACCGATGTGTTAGTCAGTGGTACTGTCGCCCAGAGAAGTCGGGTCCCAATTCACCGGCCACGCAGGGATAGAAGGCTTGGTGAGTCTTGGGCACGGGGTCGGATCATGGACCATCGATCATGTGTGTCGCAGTGCACCTCTAGCCACTGCGCCACGCGCGCTCTGTAGTAAGAAGCCGAAATTACTGCATTATTTGAAATGTGGAGCCGCAGTTACTTTTGCAACAACCTCATAAAATTCAACGCGGTGTCGTATCATACTATGTAGTATTGTCGATTTTTTTGATACTTTTTGTTATATGGTTTTAGATCAAAAACCAATCTCTATCGCTTGACATGAACGTTTCAAAAGAGTGATAGTAGCCATTTCAAAGCATAATTCTCTGGTTATCGCTGTACGTGGACCGTTTTCTGAACAAGTTTCTTGCAACGCTCCAAGGGAAGGAAAACATCTGTATTTCACACAAGCGTTTTTCTCGCAAAGCTTTTTATCTAGACTATTCGATAGCGTAATGTTTAACGATTCCAATGCTGTGCTTATTTTCTAAAGAGACTGTTTATTTGCAGTTCAGTAGGGAAAATAAGATTAAATTCACGTAGGCGAGCATGAGTATTATGAATGTTCGACAGGATGGGGCGAGATGCAGGTCGCATGAGGACGTTTTAATACGGCCATCGACCGATTGGCTTTTTGGCAGGCACATGCGGAGTGGGTTTTTTATATTTAATTGGGATTGTCCCTCCGCTTTGAAAGAATTTTCAGGTTAAACCTTAGACTCTGATACTATAAGGTTTTTTCTGGACTTTTATGTGCTTTTCGTACTCCCAGCGAAGTCATGATTGAATTGTGCGGCAGATGTAATTTACATCTTAACAAAGAAGCTTCTCGAAAAAGAGCTACGTACTGCGTTGGCCAGAGATTTAAGCTTTCCAATCTTCGAGCTAGCCTCGCGAAAATGTTCTCAGGCATTCATTTGAGTGATTGAAATAGAAATCGCACCAGGGCATAGCTCACCATATCGCTTACTGATGCACTGCATCACTAGCCACTGCGCTCGCCACCTCAGTTGCAATTTGTCTCCAAATATTGAACTAATTATTAGCAGTGTGTTACACATCATTATATCATCTTGCTATACGATAGCGCTGTGAGCGAGTGGTTGTGGTGCTCGTGCGGCGCATGTAGAGCCGAACTCCCCGTCCCCAATCTTCTCCGACAGTCCACAATAGCGCCCTATGGAACGCCGCGGCCAGGCTATCCTCGAGATTGCGAAGAGACATGCTCAGCCATTATTCTATGTCATTCAAGCAGAAGACGAAAAACATCGAATGCTAGAAGTATTGGGATCCCACAATAAAAACAAATATGATGACGGGTCGTATTAGTAGAATAAATAATTAGATTTATATATATACAGTGTCAATATTAATATGTATCAATGTAGAACGCAATTCTTTGCAGGTATTGCCATTCATGTCATACGAACGCTCCACCTCGTGCTTATCACTGTCCTGGTGAGTATCAAAGACTTTTTACATTCGCCCGTTATTTTCATTATTATGTGATGTTCTGTCTCTCATTCACTTAACGACAGTAGCTTCTTCGGTACTCATATGTTAGGCGGCGGCAAAGTATTTGAACCAATCTCATTCGCTGGGCAAAGTTTTTTTATAGGAGTGTTAGAAATCATTAGAAAGCTTAAATTTCTGCGTACAGCTTGACGTTGTCGGTTTTTCAAAACACGCTTTCATAACCACTGCAGCATCCGGAATAAGATTGTGTTTCACACTCATCTTTCGCATTCATTTTGATCACGCGTGATAAACATGCTGGAAGCACGAAAAGCATATCAGCTTGTAGAGCATTTCCGATCTATCAGAATCTTCCGTTTTCATCGAATGTTTCTCTCGATGCCGTGAAAAATCTCCAAATGAATAACAACATTTCAAAAGCGATTGATCTTCCTGCACCGGAAGTGTTCGTAGCTGAGTAAAATGTGTAGGAAAGCCACAGCAACTTGTCAGTAAGGTAAGCTCCTGATGTACCGTGAAGCTCGATAGTGATCTAGCGCACAGTGCGTTAAAACGGCGGCAACTATTGTTGTTTTAGTGAGGTTATTTTCACTGGATCTCCAGAAACTCCAGATAGTAACGTAGGTTGTGATACTACGGAATATTCTGTACATGCTGATATGCCTTTCGTGCTTCCAGCGATTTATACTCGTGGTAAAAATGAAGGCCAAGGGCGAGTGAGAATCAAAATTTAATCCTGGATGCTACACCGTTATAAAAGGGTGTTATGAAAACCGGCAACGTAGAATTGTTGCCAAGCATTTAGGCTTTTTAATGACTAGCTAACGCTCTTATGAAAAGTTCCTGTGCGCTGAATGAGATCGGCTTGGAAGTTTGTCACCGCCTAACATGTATGTACCGCTTCTTCTTTTGGGAATATATTAGATTAGCCGTTTTATATCTCGTGAGAACTATTCATAAATTATCATTTCGTCCAGTTCCTGTTTCACTACTTAAATCTCCCCATTGAGACAATCAATGGGACGAATGCGCTCACGTCTAACATAGGCTATGCTAATCAAACCATTTAAAATGGTGCGTGTGTCACTTTATTTACGTGTATAATCAACATTATCTCACTTCCACGAATTCTTTTTGCAGTATGTGACAAGTGCTGCTTGCGCCGTGATCATCACTGCTCGTTCGGGGCTGTATGTGTTGGACATTTTCAATCAGAGGTACGAATTGTAGATCCAAATTTTTTTCTAATGTTGATGCTGTCCAGTTGAAAATGGACGAATGAAAAACCGATCTCATCCGCCGGAGAGGAGCTTTCGTAGAAGTGTTAATAACCATTCGACAGCTGAGACTTTAGGCTACAGCCTCACGTCGCTGGTTTTTCAAACACCCTTTCGTAACGCTGTAAAATCCAAAATCAAAGTTGCCTCAAACCGCATATTTCTCGCCGAACAGAGCTCTCTTTTGACTACTGGTAATTAATCGATAGCGTAATGGCTACCGATTCCAATGCTGTGCTTATATCCTGATAAGATCGCTTTTCTGCAACGCAACACATAAAGTAAGTTGAATTCTCATATGCGATCAAAGGGTCTTTGGTCAATTCACGTGCTTGTGTTTGAGACGGCCTCGTGAAGTGCTGACGCGATACTTCTCTACGCGTCATCCTACGTGGCTGCCTCAGCCGGCCGCACGTGAATTGGCCCGAAGTCTTGTCGCAGATGGGAATTAATAGGTTGGGGAAGAAGTTTTGAGAAAATGCTTGTGACTTTCTTGAGAGTCGGGCATTCTTTGTGTTTATGGGCTTATTTGAAAGCCCGTCTTCTCCCGCGCTGATTGGTATATAATATATAGCTACTTATTTCAAGATGAAGTCAACAGGCGGGCAAAGTAGGTTGTTGATGATGCACGAATGGGTGTTGAGTTGAAATGCCACGGTGGCAAGTGAACGCATCAATGGCTTGGGGCGAAGACACAGCTGGCAAAAGTGGAGTCGATTATTTGCCGGAAAAGTGGCAGGAAGTGCTCTGACTATTAGTCTTGTCTTTGTTCGGGTGTGATAGGTGCATAAACAAATGTTTTACAAGCACTTTCTCAGAACTTTTCCCTCAACCTATTAATTTGTTACTCTGCTCCTGCGTCTCAGAGAAACAGTCTTCTTCAGGATATCAGCACAGCTTTGAATTAAAAATGATTACGCTATCGAATGATTACTAATAATCCAAAGAAAGAGGCTTTGTCCGGCCTGACACATGCACGTCTGCTACGCAAGAAATCTCCTGCAGCAACGCCAAAAAGAAGGCTTCGAAAACCGACGACGTGGAGCTTTAGCCTTAAGGTTTCAACTTTCGAGTGGCTGCTAACACTCCTATGGAAACTTCTTCTCCAACGAGTGAGATCGGTTTTTCATTTGTCCCCTCATAGTTGAAGAGAACTTTTATGTTTTCTATTGCTTTTTCAAAATGTTATGATGTCTTCAACTAGCTGTCAGCTTAATGGATTCATAGAGCGATATTGCTTACCCGACCAAACCTGTCTAAGTGTTTATCACTCATAGCTATGATAGAGATATTTTGAAGTGTGAATGGTGATTAAGCGGTGGCCTCGGTGGTGTAGTGGTAGCATACGCCCTTGGTATGGGTGAAACTCGAGTTCAACCCCTGTCTGAGGTCGAGTTTTTGCCTACCACTCAATTTTCTTAGGTACAAGGGTCTAATGTTGAGTTTGATTGTGTATTTGTGAAATGCGTTAAAGCATTTTTCAAAGGTTTTCTGTCACTCGATAAAATTCCATCATGTCTTTTCATAAGTTGTGGCATCACAGAAGTTAGTACTAAAGTTCATTAACAGAAGTGATTAAAATTGCGTAACAGCACTATTCAGAGTTATGTATCATTAGCCTGAACACTTTTCTGCCAACTATCAGGCATCAAATCAATACTAGCTTTGTGCAAAATTTCCTGGACTTTTTTTTTGGTACGAAATTTCTCTACACTTCCCGCTTCGTGGTTTCGTGGCATCATCGTGAAACTCAGCAAGGAACTGAAACGCTGTTCGCGTAGACACAGATCCTTGAGCTTTTGCGCGATTGATGCTGTCGAAGGCAGTTTGAGTGTGTGTCCCAATTCGTCCTCGTTAATTGGCAGAAATGTGTTCGGGCTAGTGACGCCTGCTTTTCCATAGTGTTGGTAAGCAATTTCAATACTACTGGTCAATAATTCATTACTGCTGTAGTGCCAAAAATATGAGAAGACCTAATGATCGTCAAATTGAACAAAGAAAAGTACAAAGTAGTCAATATGTTATTCTGTCGTAGCGTTTCGCATTATATGCGAGTGTGATTCCTTTCTAGCATTTAGCAGTCATTACAATTCTTACTTGGTGAAAAATAATGGCGGTTTCAGGCGGTAAGTTTTTGGATGATTAGAACCATCCTCGTACACATCTTTATTATTCAAATTAAGATCATTACAATAAGTACATTACCAACGAGAAATGGGCTTGCTCTTTTTGTAGCTCAAAAATCGCTGCTACGCGGTTCGACGAACTTCTAGAAGGCATCGCCTGCATTCTGTTGGTTGTGGAAGCCTTTTCTCAACAAAAAATTGTCGATATGCTTGAAGAAGTGGTAGTCGGTGAGCGCGAGGTCCGCTCGAATATGAAGTATGAGACAAAACTCTCTGGCCCAATTCATTTTTGGATCTTCAAAGCATTCGTTGTGCCACTGTCGATCTGGCTGGACAAATCGTTTTTACTTTTGCACCAACTTTTCTCACTCTCTCATTTTCCAGTTTGATAATTTGGTAACAAATATACTCTACTTATGTAGAGTGACGTGTCAAAACTTTCGCGTCAGGCGAGACTCGAACCCATGTCTCGATTTATCCAGGAGCGGATAAGTGAGATGTGGGTTCGAGTCCCGCCTGACGCGAAAGTTTTGCACATCACTTTACAATAGTGGCTGTATTTGTAACATCATACGACCGCTAGAAGCGGTTGAATGAGAAAGGGAATTCATTCTGATAGCATTTTTCGGGCCTTTTGTAAGGCGTCGTATGGCACTTATACAGTGCTAACACGTGATTCGCCATCACAGGCCCATCAGTAGCACGGTGCCTTTCGGTTTAACCAATCCCTTACAGGGTGTTATACCTCCTGCTTATAAAGAAATGCTCCAAATTTGCTTTAACTAGAGAGCAACCGTAGAATGGTTGACGATGAGTTTCTCTACAACATCTCGTGTAGTTCTAAGAGAATCAGCTTTGATGATTACTTTCAATTGGTCGTTGTCGGCTTCCCATGGCAGGTCACTACGTTCCTCATTTTTAAGCTCTCGCCTTCTTTACGAAACTTCTCGAACCGCCTCTGCCCTGTATGTTCGTTAGCAGAATTCGGGTCAAATGTGTTGTGAGTGACGTAATTTGTCTCTGCTGCTTTATGACTTATTTTGAAGCCGTATTTTGAAACCGCCATTATTTTCGTACCAATAAACATCCTTTCCATAGTCTAAAACAAATGTAAAATAAACAGTAAGTAAAACGTCATTAGCAGCTGAACGTGGAGTTAGAAATGTGCTTCAAAATGATATATAACATGACCACATTTATTTGATAATTTACTTCATTGTATATGAGCAAGAAGCCAGTGGGTAGGGGTGCGTCGCGTCGCACTCAGGATCGACGGTTCGATCTCGCACTCATGGTTCACCAAGCATCCATCCATCCGGTGTTGATTGTTACTGGACTGGTCGCAGATTTGTCGGGGAGGATAAGCAGCACTGAATCGATACTTTAGGAGGCCACCGGAGGTATTGGTAAAGGCCAGATATGCATTCAATCACCTCAAACGAAGTTAGAAACTGAAGACGTATGCATGCGCATCCCTCAGGGTTTGATCAACAGCGGGAGCTTTATCAATTTTCTTTGCAATTTATGAGCTAATCGAACTGAAAATCTCAAGAGTGTATGAACAGCCAATACTTTTGCACCAACTCAGTAATAGAAATTCAGCATGTAAATATCAAGATATATGTAGCAGTACTTACTAGATGATGGTTTGAGTGTTCCTGCTACTTTTTCTTTGCAAAAAAAAATTGGTCACAGTAATGCTTTGTATGGATTTCAGGTACTTTGTAGCCGCCGTTATCAATCTTCTATTTCTCTCTCTTCCACTCTTTCGGTGAGCTAAACTTTCCTTTCCTGAACCTTCCATATCGTTATAGCGATAGCGATGCTTGCAGATATACATGGGACTTTGTGTGGATTCGTATTGAAGGAGGATTTTCATTGGGACGGTGTTGGCAAATTTTTCTTCCACATCTTGCTTTGATGGCCAGGTTAGGTTTTGTGTACTAGTGACTGTTTTGAAAGAAAATTGGTTGTTTTCGGTTAAAGGGGAACAAATGAATAGTCGACTTCATTGGTTGTACAAGAATTTTTCATAGCAATTTTAGTAATCATCCGGAAAGCTTGGTACTCTGGCTAGCGCGGTACGTGGCCGGTTTTTCAAATCACCCTTTTATAACACTTTAACTGGAATTATCATCCTGCACGATCGTGCGTTTTTTTTTCTTATCTCTCCTATACTTCGCTGAACAAAACTGCTTTGTTAGAGTTCTAATGCTCATTCAAAAGCACAATTCTTGAAGAGAGCAAAAAAAGTGCAATCTTGCGCAAAAGCTCCTTTGAGAGCTCTTGAAGGGAAAGAAAAGATTTCTGTTTTACACCTCAGCCGGGTAGAGCTCTTTCTTTATACCATAAGTAATCTTTCGATAGCGAAATATCGTAATCTTCAGTGATTTTAACATTGTGTTGTGCTTATTTTTCTGGAAAGACCGTATTTTGCGGTTGAATAGAGAAAATAAGATCAGTTCCTCATGAGGGCTTGCTTGTTTAGCGGCGTATCCATGAGCTGAGGAGGGGGTGGGGGATTGATCGACAGTCTAACGCTTTAGACATGTGAGTGAACTTGTTATTCAATAGGGATTTTTTTTCGATTTGAGAGAAGAAGCCCCAGATAAAATGATTTACTCAGATACTACGAGATAATTCTCTACACGTTCATGCGCTTTTCGTGCTTCCAGCGAAATGCGCGTGATAGAAATCAAGGCGCGCGGTGGGTGTTACATAATTTTATTTTGTATGCTGCAGCGTCATAAAAGGGTCTTTTTTGAAAAACGGCCGCTTAGCGCTGTAGCCAGAGATTTAGGCCTTCGAATGATTACTAACACTCTTATGAGGAGTTATTGACGAGCGAAATGGGTCGATTTTTTTATTTGTTCCCTTTCATGTCTTTCGTTTCGAGTGTTTTCTTAAGACCACTGCTCAAATTTCGCACTGACGAGATCGCCAGATCGAAACGCGTGTATCGGGCTCTATAAGTCAGCCCTCATTGGTAGACCACTGACATGCGTGGCTCAAATAATAGTCATCAGGCATGTTGAAATTTAGGCAGTGGTCATAAGAAAACACTCAAAACGAAAAGACATGATATATTGAATATACCAGCCAAGAGCAATCGAGTGTACAGCACTCTGTGTTCGGTGAGAATTTCACTGAACATAGAGTGTAAAACGTTCGCCGTCGCTAACTTTTAGTGTGGGGACTGGAGCACTCACATAAGAATGGCAAAAGACCAGAAGGGGTAAGGGCAGTTGCCCGACTGACGAGATCGCAAGATCGAAACGCGTGTATCGGGCTCTATAAGTCAGCCCTCATTGATAGAGCACTAAATTGCGTGGCTCAAATAATGATCATCAGGCATAGTTCCCTTTCAGTCGAACTGAACCGAACATTTTATTATTAGGCTTTATTGTAGCTTTTAGTTGTCTGTTGACTCGTGTTTCAGGGCGAATTTCATTCTATCAATTTTTCTGTATAGTATACTGTGCCTCTACATTTACTGTGCTTTTGTTCGTAGCATATCTTGTTTTCGCACAATTTGTTTTGTATATGGAATGGACAAACACGAATGGAGTATCTATTAGTGGGTTTATATTGTTTTCAACGTTTAGCTATTTTCACTGTTGCAACAAAAATTCTTTTATAGGAAATACATGCGTACCAACTAGGTGTTTTTGGATAACCTCAATCAATGTCTCGGCTCTCGGTGGCCACTCATTATTATTTCACCGTTTATTCCGAGTCCTTTACCATCGGATGGAATGACGTTTCGTAACGAGGGAAATCAAGGAATATAATGATCCGAAATATTTGTAGATTATTCCCCAATAATGCTTCTATATCATCAGTCATGCCTGTTTGATCTCTTTCTATTCCATTGATGACCATGATATGTCGTGAATTTTTTGCCTTAAATTCACTCTTCTACATTTCTTAGAGAGAGCAGAGAAAAATCGAATTAATCTTCAATAACGTGTACAGTTTAATGGTCTGTAACATGTACAATAAACTGAATGTGTTCTGCTCTATTCGTAGCCATAGGCAAGTGTAGGACTTCAAAGATAGCTTTTTATATCTGTTCTGTTTAACGTTGTGATTTGTTAATAGTGGCTAGGATAGCACATCAGCGCGTCTCTATCCAGATACGTAGGTAAACTATCTAAAGTTCCCATTTTATGTACCTATTTACATATATTACTTGTTACTACAAAATGCATGTTTTTGTACAAACATTCACATGAATTTTATGTGATCTATGAGTTCAAGTTACAGTTCAAGATAGAATCTCTAACAAAAGCAGTGTTTTAGTATCAGGTATAGGTACAACTCGGAAAAACTGACTACAATGACAAGTTTCTATCTGGAACAGCAGTAAATGAACAGAGGCTTCAACCATTAGTTATTTAGAGGAAGCAAAAAGTTTCTTTGCGTCACACTTCTGTTATTCATCAAAGTTAAGTACTATGTCAACGCTTACCCGATGAAAATGTGTCAGAATAGACGGACAAGTTAGTCAGCTGTGAACTGTTAGCATAAGTGGGTGCAATGCCGAGATGTGCTAATCAGATCGAACCCCGTTAAGGCTTGGTTGCTCAGAGATTCGATAGTTTGTATCGAAGGAAAAGAGGTCACAAAGCAGTGGTCTTGGTGGTGTAGTGGTACCATGTACCCCCGGTAAAAGTGATGACGCATTCGACTTCCGCCTGAGGTTGGAGTTCTGCATACCACTCAATCCTCTTAGATGCATATTTCAATGTCATACCACTGCTAGCAAGCACTTATTCTATTTAATTAGAGGTCTATTCGATTTCACACATGTTTAGGGTGGGTGCCCTATGGTAGTAAGTAGGAATTTCTACGACAGTTGAAGTTTCGTTCATAGGCAGTAACATGTGACCCAATCATAACGAAACCTATAAAAATGAAAATAGTAGGCACCCAACTTTCCTCAAGAGTTATGGCCTTTGGATGATCAGAGATCAGAAACTGTTTTCAGCTCTTCGTCATGGCGGTAATCGGGGCGATCTCTGGTTTTCGTATCCGAATTCGAAACTTGGGGTCGTCTTGAGAAACACAGTATCGCCTTAGATACCGCTTACAGCGGCTCAACGTAACCGGACTTATCCAGGCTGTTCATTGATGGCTACTAACACATGAGGATTAGTACTCATAGAAGCGAGTATACTTTCGACAAGAAGTCAAAAAAAAAGAAAATCTAGTTGATCCAAGCTAAAACGTCGAAGGTGTGTGAGAATTCAATCCATGCCCTCTTTGGAAACAATTTTGGACTGAATCTACTGATGAAATTATTGAATGTCTTCTTTTTGGATAAGGCTAATCAAATATTGTGATCAATTTACTCAGAAAGACAGAGGAAATGAATCAATCTCGTCTGTGTATTCGCGATAAAATCTAAATTGTTTGTTTCCTCTTATTTGCTACCTGAATAACATTCAAATATAAAGAAAACTCGAAAGTTATCCAAGAAATACTCAAAATATCATAGCAATAATTTCTTCCGATGAAGTTAGTTGTAGAGCTGTTTTCAGATCGTAATGAAAATCTTTTACGCTGCATTCACATCCCAGTGTGCACAATACATTTCGGACACTATATCTGAAGCACAAAGCTGTTTGTAAATTCACTGAAGAAATCATTTGCAAGGAAATTTTATACGAGATTTTGGGAACCGATTTTAGTAGTGATATAGCAAACAGAGCTTAAACTTGGTAGATGAAGTGGAAAGTGGACGTGAAAAGGTTGTCAAAGAAGAAGAAGAAGCGATAAAATGTGTAAGATTTGAATCAAAGCTTACACTTTCTGTCTTGCATTTTTTCAGATTACTCCAATCGACTCACAGTGCAGAGCGGTTGTTTGTCAAGCTAATGGAGAATGATAGTTCTCGAGAGAAAGATCAAAATTTGTTGTGCAATATGAGAATATCTGATGGACAACAACAGTCATATCTCACAGAAAAAAGAAGAAATTAAGGTGAATATCACTGGGCTACTCACAACGGGAAAAAATGAGAGCCTTACTGGCGCTCTTCTGATCCCTCAACGCCAGTACACGTGAATTATTCGGTTTTTCATTTCGAGTGTTTTCTTAAGACCACAGCTCAATTACAATATGCCTGATAATCATTATTTGAGCCACGCATGTCAGTGGTCTGTCAATGAGGGCTGATATAGAGCCCGATACACGTGTTTCGATCTTGCGATCTCGTCAGTCGGGCAGTTACCCTTTCTCGTTTTGTGGGACTGGAGCACCACAGAGATTAGCAAAAGACGAGAAAGGGCAACTGCCCGACTGACGAGATCGCAAGATCGAAACACGTGTATCGGGCTCTATAAGTCAGCCCTCATTGACAGACCACTGACATGCGTGGCTCAAATAATGATTATCAGGCATATTCGGTTTTTGTTCCAAACGCGTGACTTCACTATCCATTTCAGTGAGGCAAGTTCGAGGAAAAGTTGTTTATTTTCACCCAGTAGAAATTCTAAAGTCTGGAACGAGAACTGCAGAATGTGAAAGAGTATGTAAAACTCTTTCGCTGTCAAATCCACATCATGACAGGAAATTTGTAATTTTATCTTCGTTCGTCAAGGCTGTTGTTGATGTCTGTTGAGCTCTTCTTCAGGAAGCTTTATCTTTTATCGCCAAGGCTGATGGAACAATATATTCGCAAAGACTCAGACAAGACTCTTTCAGAGTACTTTTTTGTGTCGAATAACACTATCTGTTGCCTGTACTATTACAGGTCTTCCTAAAGATCTCTTCTGCAGCCAGCTTGATACTAGCCGTATTAAATGTGTTGAAATGAACCTAAGCTGAAGTCTTTTTCTTTTCTTGAGAACCACGTCTCGGTGTTCACGGAGATGCGATTTATTCTTGTTTGACGAACGAAATCAAATTCTGAATAATTTTTGTGCCTTTTGACAAGCATCTCGTAGTCTCCAGTCTGGCTTCCTATATTATTTTACATATCCACGGTTTGATACGATTTCTCTCAGAATGTACTCGCTGTAGAAGTGCTGACTTCTCCATTTTGTCGATGACATTAATTTTTTTCTCTCGCGGCTGAAACGAATCTTTGCGCGAAGAAGGCGACGATAGGACCCTTTGCAGAATAATGGTATCATGGGTTAGGTTGGCACCACCATCCTCTGTCTTTGAGGATATGGTCGATTCCACATGTGTCGTATCGCCATAAGACTCCCACATCCAAAGGCAAGTTTCTTTCTTGTGAAGATGTAACTTTTCATGAAAAGGCGTGCTGCAGTTGGTAGTCCTGCAGGACCACCCCTATTTACAAGTCTTTTTCCTGATTGAAAAGTTCCGACTCTGGTTTCGTTGCCGTTGGACATTCCATTCTGTACTTAATTCTTCAAAAATAAATTTATGAAACGTATTATTGCAGACGACTTTCTCCAGCTGTAAATGGACACATCTAAATTGTATTTATCAACTGCGTCAGTTGCTGTGGACAATAGTGGTCTTTTTATGACGCACTGATTGAAGTGATGACGGCTATGCGAAAGCCAACGGTCACGTATGAGTCAACAATTTGAGCAATAGAAAGCTGGAATAAAGTCTAAGCCATCGGCAACATGTCGAAAACCTTTCTCTGCAAAATGGCGAGGTCTTGCCGTCCAGCTGGACTATCCTGCTCTTCCTACTTTTCGTTTCTTGTAGAACAATTATATGAAATCTGCTGAGATCTGCTCGAAGCAGTGCGCCAGATTTGGTGTCTGAGGAGTCATTGTACGCGAGCAGTAAGAAACAATCTTTATGGCATGTCATGCTTATATTCATCAGATCCGGTTCCACTTATTTCATTTGCAACTTGAGATTTCGTAGCCTCAAACCTCTTGTCTCATCATGCCACGTCGTAGATGGGAGCACTCAAATTGCGGTATAGTGAAACTGCCCCATTATTGTTTGGGCTTTGTTCAATGGATTAACTCAAATTTTTAATACGAGAAAGCCACGGTCGTGTAAAAATACTGTCTCATTGACTTTAGTCGATCAAGAGGATTAGATCGATATTAACCAAGGAAAGGATCCATGCAACATAATATCATCGCCAAATATTACATCTTTGTTTCTTAGCGTTTTCGGTGTTTCCAGTGTACTCTTTCGGTAATGTTTTTTAGCCAATATTCAATTCACTAGCTTGCTCGAGCGATGCAGAAAGCAATAACCTTTTGGTCCACAGTTTTATTATGGTTTGCTTTTTATTAGCGCTTTATTTCATCAGTCATCACAGTGTTTTTCGTCACTGTGCCGGTCTCAGTACCTCTAGCATTCATTTCGCTTTTCATCCTCTTCTTGGACGGCGTGGAATACTGGTTTGACGAGTCTCCTTGCAATCTCGAGGACAGCCCTGCTGTAGCATTACATAGGACGTTGTTGTTCACTGCTGGAGAGAAGCGGGGGGAGGGGGAGAACCCGGCTTCACGCGCGTTGTGACCAACATCACAACCATTCGGCCACGGCACCTCTACATAATACAGTATCTATTATTTGTTTGATCTGATTTCTTCACGAAAGCGATGGAAGAAAGATATGATGCTCAGCGAATCCCTAGAGCGAGGAGGACCCACTGGGCTACTCTTACACGCGATAGGGAAAAATGGAAGAGTTGCTGGTACCCGCTCAAGTCACTCGACGATCAACGGGACGACAGGTGATACAGGAGATTGTCTATCTGTTATATCTATCGATCTATTAAGGTTATCTGTGATCTATCATATCAATTCTATAATTTATTATAATGTAATATCCAATTATGGTTTTCTCTTAGTATTCACAGAAATTGGAACGCAGTGGTATTGCACCTCTTGTAAATGAGGATTTAATCAAGATCTGTACTTGGTTGCGATTATAAACCGACCTTTGCAACCCAACTACTGCTTTTTCGCCTAAAAAAAAGACATTTGACATATTAGCACCTGTAAGATCAGCTAATAAACCAAAAGAGTAGACGCCGTTGTAGCGATTATCCAGTGGAGAGGTGCAAATGTCTTAGTCTACAAGGCGGTTAAGGCCGTAAATCTGTACTGGACCCTAATGAACTCTCTATGTATCCCTACCTCACTGCATCTTAGTGAGTAACTCTATGTATAGAAGCGACTCAAATCAGTGTTATATCTGCTGTGCACTTTACATCTTATGAAATTATCCGCTAACGGTTCTTTTCTACGATATAGACTTATTAGATTTCCGACGCATCTGATTTACGGGGCATTGCGACGGCGTCTTTTGGCATCTTACCTACATAGTGTGCAAGTTTGCAAGGGGAATCGTTGGATCAAAAGACGAATGCCTAGAGTTTTTGCTCTAGAGCTGAGTCGCTGGCAGTGCTGTTTCATCGGTCGAATTTGCATAAAACGACGGATATAAAGCGGATATATTTGATGATCAAGAACAGGACATGAGAAGCAAAAATGTTTTCTTAATAACATCGATTTCATGTTCGTTACGTGTGGCTTATGAGTCATTTGTAAAAACGGCATCATCAGAGCGTAGACAATGTAGATGAAAGCAATAATTTACACTTAATCCTATGCTACCATGTTTGCCAATCCACTTTTGGCAGTACATTTTCTAGAGAGATAATAAGAATTTTAAGAGATTGCATTGCTTAGTCAAACTCCTCTTCTGACGCCAATGATGCTAACGTTGCAGAATGGTGAAGTTCTCTCTATAAAGTTGCTCACAACTTCTGAACGATTTTTGCACGCTTTGAACAGTAGTGTTCTCATTGTTCATAACCTGCATGACCGGTACTTTCTCAGAGTTATAGGTTTTCCCACTATAGTAGGCCTATTCAATAACTTTCCTGACCTTTGCTGAGTACTCTAAAAGTTTTGGGGTGTAGGACTGCAGTCATATCATAATCGTAAACAGTAATGAATTGGCACAGTTCTCATACTGTTTTTAGTGATAAATGTTCAAATTGGACTCCCAATAATGTTACTGGCTATGCAATATAGTTATTGTTGAGCCATGCATGAGGTGTGTTATGGGCACTTATACAGTGCGATACACGTGTTTCGACCTTGCTGCCTCGTCACTTGCACGATGCCTTTTCGTTCAGTCAGTTCCTCAGGGATCTACCCCTTATATAATGGAATCGAAAACGGCTGGCTCAAAAATAACTATCAGGCATATCGAAATTTGAGTGTGGTGTCAAGAAGCACTTGAAACGAAAGGTGTGTAATTCCACGATTACTAGCCAAAAACAAATCACTGTACAACACTGTCCGTTCGGTGATTTATCACTTATCGACGCGTGTAAGACTATCGTCTTCGACTTATCTATGTGAAGAGTCGATTTCCGAACAACTGACCGAACAAAAGGCACCGTGCAACTGACGAGGCTGCAGGGCCGACACACGTGTATTGCACTGTACAAGTGCCCATAACAGACCTCATGCATGGTTCAAAAAAAACGTTGAGGCATATTGAGATTTGAGCAATGTCTCAAGAAGCACCCGAAACAAAAGACATGTTACGAGTTATCTGATAATTGATAATCCATTACCAAAAGAAATAATGAACTTATTCTCTAAAGGTGGACTCAAACTACTACTAGTGTTTATTGCAGTCTCCCATTTGCAAGCTTTTGACCAATTCAACACGCAAATTCATTCCACACATAGGGAAGTGTACTCACTTGTCAGTAAATGCATGCCGAAGATTTATATGGGTCTGACCCACCAGCGTTAAGAAATCCATGCATGATTCCATCTGGATTTGAACGCATATACATAATCTCATGGGGACTTCTGGATGTTATTCTGTGTGAACAGTTGAAGAGATTATTTTCATGAATAGGGCAACTTTGACTCTTTTTCGGCAAACAAACAACGATGATTAAATAGGTCTACCTCGTAAATAAAACAAGTAATGAGCATTCAATTCCTTGATGATGGTCACAAGATGGTTTACAAAATCCATCTTCTAAAAGGTGGAACACGAAACAGAATTAAGCCATGTATAAGTAAATCAGATTGTTACTGAAACATTGATTACGACTTTTTAGACTGCAGAATTGTTGTTTTATTCCAAGACTCTTGGTGTTTCCCAATTAGTGAGAAATCTGTAACTTGTAGGATTGCTTTTGCAAGCACTAAAATCAAGAAATAATTGCAAGGCGAATAAGGAGTACCAATAAGCGTGAAAAAATAGCAAAGATAAACATTTGCAGCCACCATGTTCGCTCTTATTCACCATGAAATCTTCTATACCTTGCCACATTTCATTGGATTGCATTCGATAAGAATCCATTATGGACTAAGTAGCTTCGTCAATGACATATGTAAATCGATCAACATATGGTCTGAAGCACAGAGTGTTCATCATGGCTGAACGATCAGCTTCACTGGCCAATTGCATGCTGCGCCAATCATCATTCTCGGCTACACAAAACGTCTGCAGTCACCTTTTAATCCATCTCCTAGGTCTATCTTAGTGAATGAATTGCCTTGAACTCTATGATGGTGATCTGATAGCTAAACATGGTGAAATTTGCTCGAAAAGCAGCTCTGTTTTTGTGCGGGCTTCTTTGTGCGAATTTTTCAAAAATTTGTAAGACTGAATTCGTAAAACCATTGCTTTCTTTGTGTTTTGACTAAATGCTCTCAATATGGGTTGGTTAAAGCTAATAAACTTCTCATTACTTGAGAAATGTGATGTTGTCTGTCAAATCATTTTACCTTCTGATTAATCAGGTCGTTCCGGAAGTTTTGGCCTCAGAGCAATGAACACCAATTTTCGTAACCAGAATTAGTTAAAATTGCAAGTTTTTGGTACAGCTCAGTTGCGCATCTTCCTGCGAGCTTTTTGATATACAGCTTGCCTATATTTACTCTAGGATCGAGTTGTGGGGGCAACAAATTCGCTTCCTACTCTTACACGAATGGCGCTTAGGGGATCATGTTAAGGAAGCGACGCATAAGATGAATTCTTAAGAAACGACGTGTACCAACTGAGGTACACGATTAACTGAAAGAATTTCTCTCTGCATAAACGTTTTCTCTTAGTCATTTTGTGTAAATCCCTGCAATTTCAATGACCTTTCAAATTGAAAAAAAGCTTTTTATTAAGTCGCAGCAATAAAAATAAAATTATGTTTGGCACCCAATTTTCTTAATTTGCTCTGCTGGGGCTTCGATATGTACCTTTACTAAAGTTTCATTAGTCGTTATATCCAAAATTTCAAAAATTTTGATGATGTTATTGGCTTTCGAAAGATTATCAAGAAACGATGTAAGATCGAAAAGAAGACCACATTTCACGCCTCAAATCTTACGCCGACGCTTAGACGTCTTAGGTGGTTTATTGGTAATTATAGGCAAAGTTTATACGTCAGAGGTATCTTATCGTTATATAAAAATTAAAATGTCTTGAGTAAAACTTTTACAAAGGTTTTTCGATATGAAGAGTGATTACTCCTCTTGGAATCTTTCATTTTTCAAAAATATTACCACGTCCTTGTAAAAAAATAAGCAATCTGTCATCCCCTATTGTGTATTTGTATCGCATGTCTAGCGGGAGCGTAGCTAGAAAGCTTTCTTCTACAACTGGACGTGACATGAGAATGTGTTGAATCTAGTACGTGTCTGAACGTACACGCATACGTACATATTTGATACCTACTAAATCATTTTCTATATTCTCTATGCATATCGTGGATCTCTCCACGGATCTCCCTCTTTGAAGGGAGCCCGCCCGGTTAGTCGCGAGGGCACGTGGTGCGTCCCCAGGTGGTGGATAGGGGAATAAGCGCAAACCAAAAGCGACCGTTTGCTTCCTAGAGACGCAGGTGGATTCAAGGGATGAGCTCCCTGCTTCTGCAGTGCCGATTACAAAACTCTATTTTTAAGAGTGAAGTCGGCCTAAAGCCTGCAATCAAGCGACTAGGATGTAAATAGGAGGCGGTTAGGAGATGCCTCCAACAAATAAGCTCCTCCCGCTCCTCCGAGAAAGACTGAGAAGCTACTCGTGAATACCCAGTCCTATGTTCAGAGCCTAGCAAGCTATACGATGGGTATCAATAGTTAAAAACAGTGAAAAATATAGGCCTCATTGCCCTGACCATAAAAGAGCTCCCAGTCAGGCAGCGCCAGGTAGGACGAGTATGGAGAGGCTGCTAAGATCTCAGGGCCAAACTAGGTTGCCAAAATCGGAACGGGCTAAGTGACGATCTGTACCTACAATGCAAGAACCCTTGTTCACGAATCCGTTGAGAATATCTATTGATTAAAGCAAGAAGTATAAATTACGACGTCATTGGCCTGGCTGAGACGAGAAGGCGGCATCCTTTTCACGCTGTTTATAACACCGGAGAAGAACTGTTCCTTGGAACATGCGACCGCAGAGGTGTCGGCGGCGTTCTCGCCAATTCGAATTTGACCGTGAAGGTCGATTCAATTGAGCAACTAACAACCCGTATTGGACGATTAAGGTTGAAACGATGTGGTTCTATGCAGGCTTTGACCACCCTCGTTGCTTACGCACCAACATCAAGCTATGAAGAAGACGGAGTTGAAACGTTCTGTATGGACCTCAAAAAATTCTTCAGATAAGATCATATATTCCTCGAGGTCCTTGTTGGAGATTTTGACGCGAAAACAACCTGGAAGAGCGTCTGAAGAACATCACATTGGGACACACGGACTAGAATGGAATGAACAGGATGAGAGGCTATTTGAATTTATCATAAGACCCAAACCATCCATGATAACTCACAGTTCCAAAAGCCTCAATCTCAGTGATGGACGACGGACGACCAATAGTTTGCATAATGCCGATGTTCTAAGCCTTTTATTCGACAGCGGTTGCCCCTTTGCGCTCTGTATTCTTCCAGTGTCCATAAGTACTCAACCTTTTTTCACGTACGTCAAGTCTGAAAAATTGGAAAAAACCAATGATTTTTTATAAACTTAGTTATAGTGAGAGTTATCGATGGAGAGGTATTTCTCCAAATGTTATTTACTATAATGACTTTTGCGTGTTGTATGAATAAAACCACGCAGGAGCAAAACTAAAGATTTTCGTCGTAATCATCTTCGTACAATGCAATACAATCAATTGAATGCCAAATTCAATACGATTGCGTAGTTAATCAGTGCTTTACTCTATAGAAGACAAGTATAACTAAACCATAAGCTCATGAACTAGTGAAGAAAATCACGTTCTATCACGTAATACAGGAGTTTCAAAAAATTTTGCTATACGAAAAAAAAACTTCAATCAAACAACGAATATCGCGCAGAGCGAACTGCGCGCATCGATTTCCATAGCTATCCGTTAGGGTTAATGGAGTTCTCTGTGACGGCCCGAGCGCGATTGATCCTCCAAACTATTCTCTCTAGATCTCTTTTTTGCGAACCACTTCCTAGCCATCTTTTCTACAACGTTAGCATCGCTTCAAGCTTCATTAATCTTGCGCACCGCATCACTATCATTTTCCCCTGCGCGTCATTTGTGCATGAGGAGCAAGCGAATTTGTTCCCAAGACAGCTTCAACTTCAGACAAGTGTAAGTAAGTTGTATACCAAAATATTTCCAAAGGAATACACATTGAACAATGCCAGAATTATGCAATTTCAATTAATTATGGTTATTAGATTTGGCGTATATTGCTCTAGTGCCAAAAGTCTTGAAACGACTTAATATGTACACGACTCCACATCACATGTGCGAATTTGAACACTTCTTTAACTCGAATCGTCTTACACACTCGTTATCCACCAATCTTTGCGGATTTACGTACTGTTTTGTTTACTGTTTGAGGATTTTAATCTTCATGAATGTTATTGAAGATGGTTCACTGCTACAGGATTTTAGTCTTTTTCGTGAATGTCGATAGGCGACGAATCTTTCTCTCATCTCGGGATACCTGTGGAAATACGTTTCAGGTCTTCAGCATGGACCTTTGTAGATGAGAGGGAGCTTTTCCCACACAAGTCCGGATTCAATTTTCCTACCACTGCATGTTGAGAAATTTGATTGCTCTCGGGTCAGTATTATTCATCATACCCTATTTATCCATAGGTGTAGAAAACTAACGGCTAATTTGAGTTGCAGTAGTCGTCTTCCCATAAGCTAAGAATTATATCAAAAGACGCCAATTTATCAGGCATGTATCTGACTGCTTATATCTCCCCGAATAGTGGAAGAACGACTCCTTGAAATATTCTGGAAATTTTCTGTTGATTTCCTTATGTTTGCATGGCAATGAGACGAGGTCATTTCGTCGTTTGCCGGCGATGTGACGAATAACGGAAATACGTTGCCTTGATTGATGGAGGAGAGGAGGTGATGGTGCATGCGTTTGTTTACGATTTCACATTTCTTTTCTGCAAAAGGCTAGCTCGTCGTCTTCCAATAGAAAAATTCACTTTCGAATTGAATCTGAAAACTCTCAACGGATTTAATATCAAATAGTTGAGCTTGGTTATTCATTTGAATAGCAAAACACCGTTAAGCAGAAAGATCTAATTTAGCCCGATTAAGTGAAATCATAACAGTGTCGCACATTTTACATAGATTTAGTTTAAATTATTTTTTCTATCACATATCCTTTCTGCTATTTGCAACATATAAAAGTAAGCGAAAGCCATTTTTTTAGTTTGACATACATCTTTCCATACCTTAATGCTCTATCTGTTGTTGCTTTTTTGCAAGTGTTTTGTTCAGTTCATTTACTATACAATTTTCAATGAAATGATTCACTTTTTGGCCGTCACTTATAAAGAATTCTGATTGATTCACTTTTTGTAGCGAAAACCGCCATGTTTTCGTAGCTATTTTAACTGACTGATATTAAAGGAAAATAATCAGCGTGCCGAAACTAGACGATACTTCTAATCAACTCCGAAATGAAGCCGAGAAATTCCTTGAGTTTCAACCTTTATTGAACCTTGGTGGAGGTCATCAATAATTCCTTCTCATTAGTTGGGGAACGTTGGGTTTTCTTTATAGATCTTTATAGTTGTAACTATAGTTGTGGTAGTTTCGCCTTCATTAGGGCCACGATAATTTCAAATGAGTGTTAACAGCAGTTGTTCTTCGTAGTTGTTAGTCGTTGTAATCGTTGCATTAAGACAGATCCAGTTGAGTGTATCACTCTACGGATGAAATAACGTCCACAGCGCTGCCTCTCATACAAAACTCTAGTGTCCCTTCATCATTCGGCAGTTCTCCAGGATGCAGGACTGTCCTTAGGCGATTGTCGACCGACTTTTTATTGTACGTCCGGAGACAATCCATCCTTGAGCAATCGGACTAGCATTAACTGCCATATAAGAAAAAAAAAACAAACCTTGGAATGCGACTTTCATTGAACGTTGGTGTATGTGATCTACATTTTCTTTCATTCGTGAGCTAACATAGATCTACGTAATTTTTCAAATGATGAAGGCGAAGCTGCTGAAACGATAGCCATTATATTAAAGATCTATAAGAATCTCGTATGAGCTCAACAATGGAAAGGAAAATTGTAAGATCGTAGTCCTATGCAGTTTAAAACAGAGAAGGAAACTGTGTTATTAGAAAGTTTTATTTCATCCATCAAGCATGTACGTTAGATTGTTGAATTTGTTGAACAGGTTCATTCAAAACGCGACGACTGTTTTACAACTACTACGAATCAAAATTGAAGCTTCCCACTTTACGATAGCTTGACCTATTCCACGACTGAATTCCTTACTTCGTCTCTTATCCCTTATTTACTATTATTACTTTATTTTTTATTTATTCTGAAGTAAAGAATTAGGTGGAAAATTCTAACTGTGCAAATTTGGTGGAGTTAAGAACTGGATGAATCAGGCTTTCTAGAAAGAAAAACGTCTAAATCTCACCACGGAGCACCGACAGAGGATCTACAGTTATTGACGAATTTTGCATAACCATAAATTAAATGCACCTGACCGCCCTTACCACTGACGTTTTACGAGATTACTAGAGATTTCTATATAAGAGCATTTCAGTGAATCATAACTTCTTGACGAACATTATGGTCTTTCAGCATTCCATTTCGACCGTAATCCGACACCTCGTAGTCGAAAGAAATTTCATTTTCTCTAGCCACACACGATACTTCTCAGTAAATGCATGCGAACTTTTTTTTTAACATAGTGCACTTTCACAAGTAAGTCACATACAAATACGGCAGATCGAGCTTTTCATATTCATTCAGTCTTAGGAAACATCTCAGTCATGAGTCTGCTTGCATATAAAATCATCTAGCAAGCTAATTTAAGTGAACCAATCATCTCAATCCAACAGCGCGTATGGTGGCTTAGCCAGTATTTTCAACTATTTTCGTTTTATAACCGTATTTCTCAGCGATCATTTGCTCAAAGTCTGAGATAGAATCATCTCGCTTAACGCATAGGACGCGAACAACTCACGTCTCTTCCGAATATTCAAACGATTCTGTCTTCCTGAGTAATAAACAGTATCCAAATGTGGGAGCGAAGTTTCCATTTGAGCGTTGATTTTTTAGTTGACCTTTTTTGCCTTAATGCAATCTCGGAAACAGTGTCATTTCCTTACCAAGTTTCCAGAATCTTCTAGCTTGTAGGAATATTTTCATCGCCATGTATGGACTACTTGAATCAATCTATTTCGAACTAGAGATACACGCTCTGGTTATCACCGAACTACTGCTAAGATATTGACATCGTTCAATTGCGTTTTATACAATTACGCTCAGCCATCTATTAAGTTAGTGAAAAAACAAGAGCGATTAATCTTAGCATTGTTGGAGTGCGTGGTCTGATATTGGAATATATTCTCAACTGATTTTTGTATGTTACGCATCATTTCAATGCCCATTTGTTTCTTTATACTGTGTTGCTAATGACATATTACATACTGCTTAATTCATATTTATCTTAGACTGCGGGAAGGATATTGGTTGGCGCAAAAGTAGCTGTGGTTTCGAACCACGAGTTCAAAATGGGTCGTAAACTATCAGACACAACTCTCAACATCAAAAACGCATTTGGCCCAGGAATGTTTTTCAATCAGACGCATTCCAACAATGTATAAACCCTAAATACTTACCAACTCATTAGTAGTCATGGGGATAGCAATCGTCGAAGATCCTCTTAGGACTACATAATCTTGCGATTTCGATACTGCCATAATCGCGGCAGTTCTAAGCCGTGTAACTATCAAAGAAGGTAGTTTGTTATTAGACCGGATCAGGCCAGACCACATTATTTATGTTACTTTAATCTGACCATGAAATTTTTTCTTCGCTATTTTTTCACTTGTGATGCTGGTCACGGCAGCGTGGAGCCGAGCTCCATTTCCCACTTCCCTCCGGCAGTCAACAACAATGTCCTATGAAACGCCACAGCAAGGCTAATCTCGAGATTGCAAGGAAATTCGCTCAACCAGTATTCTAAAAAAAAATGAACTGAATGCTAGAAGTACAGGGAACCGCAGAGTGAAGAAAAACAGTGTGATGACGGATCAAATAAAGTGCTAAAGTAGAAATTTTTTACTTATTATTATTGACCTGATATTACAGGATTATTTGCTTCTATTGAACATTCCTAACAACTATACTAATTAGTTGCAATAGTACTACGACATGACAATGACAAAGAAATTTCCTCGTACAACGATTATTCAGAGTTGCAACGTTGCAAATTATTTTTCTTGAAGAAGATATTGAATGATTTGCAAACGATAGTTTCAAAATAAACAAAATGGTTTTTCTATCAGTTTAGTTCGACCCTTCTAAATTTTTCTTTCTTCGCATTCATTGCGAAACCTTGTGAAATGAGCACTCTCTCATCCATTTTCTTAACCTTCTCTTCTTCTCTCTTTTTCTTTCTGAACAACGTTCTATGCTTTTCTCATTCACTTTTCGTCATTCTTTCTTCTCCGCTCTTTCTTTCTCTCACCTTTTCTTTCTCGTGTTAACTCTATCCACTGGCAGAGCAAAATCCGAAACCAACGAAAAAAACAGACTACAAAGCTTCGTTCGATCTTCTCTATAAGCACACAGTATTAGAGGAGTTTTAATGATGTCGTTGAATGTCGCCCATTCAGAAAATTGAAATCCAATGGTGTATTGACATATTTGAGAGCGCATGTGGTGCAGTGGTTAGAGGTGCTCTGCGTCGCACACGAGGTCAATGGTTCGATCTCGCGCTCATGGCTCACCAAGTCATCCATCCCTCCCGGGTCGGTAAATTGGTACCAGGCAGGTCTCAGACTTGTCTGGGAGGATAAGCAGCACTGACTCGGTTCAGCGGGAGGCCACCGCGAGTCATTGTAAAGGCCAGATATGCATTCAATCACCTCAAACGAAGTCAAAAATTGAAGTCGAATGCATGGCGCATCCCTCAGGGATTGATCAACGCCGAGAGCTTTATCCTTTTATCATTTTTATTGACATATTTTAGATAAAAGCTCAGCTTATATTCTAACGGCTTGAGCGCTGCTTCGTTTCACTATCATCAATCGTACCATTTTGTTGTTTCACTTTTTCTTTTCCTTTTCGTTAATCACCTTGTCTCATTGGCTCAGTTATTTTTTCATTCCTTTTCCGAAGTTAAGTTCTTGGATGTGACTAAATCTCATTTCATCTACTTCTTTGCATCGAGATCAAATGTGAACTGACAAATTTTTTAAGTGCGAGAAAGTTCATATCTGTATAAATTATGATCAACATTATGGAGAACAACAGCGTTGTAATGGCAATAATGGATTTGAAATTGCCAGACGAAAATGGATGTCTTGTGAGTACTATGTTAGAATTTTGGAATTAAAATTTAAATGTGGTACATTTAGGTGTTCTAGCTTATCTTACTGATTAATCTTTTATTCGTAAAGTATCATTTGTATAGCATGAAATTCCGTTAGTAGACGTGTGTCTATAACAAAAAACACTGAAATCTTCGTTCATCCCTGTTACTTTCTAAATTTTGTTACCTAGTGATCAACGCTCTCTTAAGAATCAGTTTCTGGTAATTATGTTGCAGGGAATGAGGCTCACCGATCCATGAATTTTACCCCTAGTGGGGATTGTTGATTAAAATTTCCAGTTCTCCCTAAAAAAGACATTTCCACTTGATTAATACTCTGTATTTGCACTTTGACCCTGAAGAAGGCTTCGCGGAGCGCAAATCACATCTCATCTACAGATTATAGCAATTTAATGGAAATACATATTCTTACTGGTTATATTCATTCCTACCGCTATAATCATGACTAAATACTTTAGAAATTTGTTTTAAATCTGCCTGTACATGTTTTGAAACGATACTGTTATGTGGATCAGGTGGCAAATTTCGCTAATCTCACTCTATTCATCTACAATTTGAATGCTACAAATTTCAATAAGGAAGTCAGGTGAGCTAATGATGAGCATTGGAAACACTGTTTGCTTATTTTCCTACCATAGAATAATAATCCTTTCTGAGCCTAGAGGAAATAGGAAAAATTACTAAAATTGAGAAAATTCAAATTCTTCGAAGCCAACTCGAAGCTTCGTTCTTTTCTTATATATATTGCCTCTTTATTTAACTCGTTCGGGGCGGCGTTTGCCTGTGCTGGTGCACGATTGTTTGAAGGCTTCAGTGGAAAAGAATCTTCCCACAAAGTTTTAGTAATCGTTAGATAACTCAAATTGCGGTGTTTTAACATATGCTGTATTTCTGAAAAACCTTCCTTACTGTGCTGTAACAGCAAATAATAAAATCATGCCTCATGCTCAATTTGCCTAGTTTACTCGACTGGGGTCTGTGGATGGTTTTTCTGTAGACTATTAGTGTTGTTTGACAACTAAAATTTCGACATCTTTTATTCTATAAATGGTTTTCTAAAAATGTTTCCTAAGAGCACTGTAAGGAGCGCAAAGAAGATTACTTTGCGCATCCAAAGTACTTTGCCAGTCGCTCCCACATCACATAGGGATTATTAGTACTTATAACTAAAGTTTATGTGTTAGAGGCACTCTATAGCTACAAAAAGATAGACGGTAACTTTTGTAAAGGTATTTTTAGTAAGAAGAACGATCATGTGTTCAACAAATCGATGTTTACTTGAAATAAACACACACTTGCAAGAAGGGACTGATTTTCAACTGTTATTGATATTTCTCCTCCAAATATTACCTGCTTCATGCAGACATTTGATAGCTTGAAGATTAATGAAATACTTGTTTTCTGAAGAGATCTTGACAATTTGCTAAGCTAACGAAAACAGGGTAACCTTTGCTTTCGGTGTGTTTAGTCCGTCGTTTGTCACAAAGGGTTTTATTTTCATATATATAGTAAAATTTTGACTTTAAAGAAACTCTACTACTGCGAAAAGACAGATTATTAATTGAGGGACTTTTGAAAACGCTCTTCTTGTAAAGGAGAATTCTTAGTTGTCCTGAAGAAACCCTACTTTTCAAAATGTAAGCTATGTCCTCCAGATGGCAATGTATTTCAAACTCTTTTTTCACATATCTTTTGATGATGTTGTGAAAGTATAGTTTAGAATTCCATTTTCTATTAGTTATGTCTATCAAAAGGAAACTGTATGGAGGATTTCTTAGTATCTTAATAGAGTGAGCCTTGAATGAATCCGCATCGATCATTTTGAAGTATTTTTTCGCCAAGTGTGCAATTCCTTCACCCAAAACTGCCATCTTTTTTACCGACACTGCAAATTTTTTACTCACAGGTAAGCCTTTTTAATGCATCGTACGAAAAAGGAGAAAAATTCGCTTAATTTCAAGTTAGTTAAATCGTTGTTCGAACTTCTCTGGAAGTTTTACTGGAAATCAAACAGTAGAACTAGATGGCTGGAGGATTTCAAAATTTTACACTCCTGCACAGCAACCAACTAATTGTTTGCTCTGTCTATTTTGCCTCTTCTCAGAGTGATATATACTGAGCCGCAAAAATATGAGTTTTTCCGGAAGAAGAATTGTTTCATGCCTCCAGAATGCAACGAAAATTTCACGTAGACGCCTTGCTCACCGGCAGTCCAAAGTCCAATTTTAGTACGGATATAGTATTTTTCATGGTTTTGGCCGTCAAATACTCGCAATAGTGGATGGCACCACAGTGGTAGTGATGCCGATCATCTCAAACATGGTACTGGTTCGACCACATACTGAGCTCACCAAGTTTCTAATATCTCCAAAGTTGGAAAAATTGCTATCAGACTGGTCTGGAAAGTGTACTTGCTGCAATCCAAGTGGGAGTACTCTAGCCTGACTATTTTAGGTCTCTTGGGATGATAGACTCGGTCAGCATGCAGCGCCATTATTAAGGGAAATAACGATCATCATGCAGCTGTCTAATCCATATGCAGAACTTGGACAAAATTTTCGTGGATGATGGATGTAAGAAAACAAATAGAATGCTAGAAGTGCTAGTTCATACTTCATATGTGAATGATTTGTCATTTAAAAGAATCACTCTTGAAGATCTATGAATGGTGGGAACTGAACAATATCTCAGCTCACGTTATCGTAGCCTATTGTGGCAAGTTTCTGGGTCAGACAATTGGGCTCATTGCTCTGATGATAGATTGAAACAACCGTCCTGTATGAAGAGACCTTTATCGAATGAAGTTACTTCATTGAAGCCGTGCTCCACTCTCCTGAAACTTACTTCACGCGTGAACTACGGAGTTCCTCACAGCTCTGATTCTGCACACTTGTTAATAATTTTCTTCTAAATAACTTATCTTTCATGTTATCACCCACTATGCTAAGTGTCTTACAAATGCATAGAAAACTACCCATTTATGGTTGCCCACACATTCAGTGCTACTCATTCTTTTACAGCTCTTTTCTTTTGAGACGAGTATTCGTTCACTAATTGGCAATACTATGCATTTTCTAGCTAAATGTCCTTACAAAATGAATACCAGTAGCTGGGTGTGACTTCTGTACATTTCCGTTATCCTCGCTCTATTTAAGCCACTTGGGAAAAACACATATTTCCTTTTACTAAAGCTTCATAATCGTTCGTTAGTCTAAATCTCGTAAATTCCTATGGCGTACTTTGTTTTCAAAACGGCCTTATTAATGCGCTGTGATAATAGAAACAAATTATGTTTCAAATACAAGCATTTTTTGTTGAGTAGAGCTTTTTATTTGACCTTTCAGTAATCATTAGATAGCCTAAATCTTGTCGATTTCGAAGGCGCCCTTGATTTTCAAAACAGCTTCTCAATGTGGTGCAGCAACCAAAAGAAAATCGGATTTCACACTCTGCGTATATTACATGCTCTACTATCTAAATGGTATTCCGCAACATTAGCACCAAGTCAACGCGCTTTTTGCAACACAATGCTTATTTACGGGACCCAATCTTCCTTTGAGTGCTACAGCGCATTTAGTGGTCCTTTCTAAAAGCCAAATATACCATAGATATTATTCATGCTATCGTATGGTTATCAAAATTTCGAAGAAAAAAGCGAAAAGTACTTGAGTGTGGAACATAACTCTATTTTTACTGCTACAACGCAATAAAAATGTCACTTCAAAAATAAAGTACACAGTTGAAACTATTGAGATTTGTGCTAGAGATTGATCACTAAAACGATTCAAAAAAAGCAAAAGAAAAACAATTTTTTTCCGAGAGGTTGAAACAGGACAACGGAGAAGTACCGTCAGTTCCTTCAGAATGATGAGTGGATATGTTCAGCCGATTAACGTCAACAAATAGCGAGGTATTCGTTATTGACAACAGCACGTAGTGCTCTTTACGACATCAAGACATGACTCAAACAGGCTGTTGATAATTAGCTAGACCTTTCCATCCTGTATGCCACCAGCCCCTAATCTCTCCATATCAGGAGCTCTATTGCTTCTGCAAAATACATAGTTAGAGGGACCATCCCGAATATGTAACGCACTTAACACAGCCACTTTAGTTTTTTCGTCTCAAATGATATAGCGTTCAAAATCCAAAATGAGATCTTCATTGAAAAGATTGTAGTTTGTCTTGGTACAAACATGCTCATAAAGACATGCAAGCGAGATTCTTGTTCTTCTTGCCGATTTGGTCCAGTCTACTCGTTATTCCCATAAAGATCTATGAAATAGAATCATTGTATAAACCTTGCCACTCGCAAGTGCTAATGTGACACACTTAGTTTCAATGTCGGCAGGAATTTTATTTGCAAGAATGTGGCCGATTTCAATATAAGAATGAGAAATTCGATATCAAACGAATCAATTTTCAGTTAACCTGAAGCCATAGTATGAATTCGCTCAACGGACAGAGTGTGACGCAGTAGTTAGAGGTGTCCTGCGAAGTACACTTAGTCTTTGGCTCGATCCCGCGTCCAGAATTCGCCATGTCTTCTATCCCTTCGGGCGCGCCATCTGTTTGTAAAATGTTCTTCTTGTGGGACATATTGCTAGAGCATCTCCCATACCTGCTCATAATCAACAGCAGTTTTCCCAGAATCTACAAGAAAATCAGAAGGCCTTTCGTTGTTAGCTCGTTCACCTCTCCATTTCCGTTGATTTTGGCAGATGGTATGAAGGTATAGGTTTTTGGTCACTATATATTGAATTATCGCACTCCCATTTTTACGAATGGGTTTTTACCAACTTAAGGTTAGACACTAGCATTTTGCTTCTTTCAACCATTTTCATAAGCATTGCAGCTCAGTAGTTTGAGGTGCCCAGCAATGGTACATAGACTTTGCTTCCTACCTCCATGAAGGGTCAATCAAGTTTCGACTTTACTTTGATGGACAGTAAATTGTACCGTGCTTACCTAGTTGGATAAAAACGTCGACTTTACTAGGCTTTACCAAAAAATAAGGCCAAATAAGCATTCAATCACCTCTGCTATGCTATGCATCGATTGCGTGGAGCATTTCAAAGGCAGCTTATCGTGATCTTCAGGTTTGACTACTTCAAAAGAATTGTCAGCTAATTTTATCTCTTTAAATAAGTTTTTAATCAGTTTTACTCATATCCTACATTGGATCATAGTATGACTTCTCTTATATCACACTGACGATTGGCCAAAAAAGGATTATTTTTGCAAAGCTAAGAAGTAAAATGCGGAAGCCAAAGTTGCTGCATTTTTCTAGATTCAAACTCTTATTTTCTTATTCAGTGACAATCTCATTCCATACACTTTAAAGCACTTATTGTCATTTTTCTTCGTTCTAGTGGGATGTGTTGATCTTATTGGTAACATGCTCACTGTACTTGTTATATATAAGGTTAGTTAATTAGCAAATGTTTGCAGGCTTATTCTAATGAATTATCATCGAGAATTACCTGTAATAATAAAGGGTAAAAAAGTAAGCTCTCGGCGTTAATCAATCTCTGAAGGATGCGCCATGCATTCGACTTCAATTTTTAATTTCGTTTGGGGTGATTTAATGCATATCTCGCCTTTACAATGACTCGCGGTGGCCTCCCGCTGTACCGAGTCAGTCTGCTTAACCTCCCAGACAAGTCTGAGACCAGTCTGGTACTAATTTACCGACCCCGGAAGGATGGACGGCTTAGTGAGCCATGAGCGCGAAACTGAAACCATGGACCTCATGTGTGACGCATAGCACCTTGAACCACTGCGCCACTTGCGCTGTTACCTATAATGATAGAAGTTTAGCACTACATAGTGCCATACCAGACCTCATAAAAGGCTTGAAACATGTTATTATATTATCAGATTATCACTATTCATTGACTTCTTATTGTTATCTTTTCCTCAAATATAAAAAAGCGCATGTAGCGCAGTGGTTAGAGGTGCTCTGCGTCGCGCACATAATTGTTCATGGTTCGATCTCATTCTCATGGCTCACCAAACCATCCATCCCTCCGAGGTCGATGAATTCTACCAAACTGGTATTGAACTTATCTGAAAAGATAAGCAGCACTGACTCGATACAGCGGGAGGCCACCGCAAGTCTTTTTAGAGGTGAGATATGCATTCAATCACTTTAAACAAAGTTAGAAATTGAATACAGATGCATGGCGCATCCCTTAGGGATTGATCAAGCGAGAGCTCTCCAGGTCTACATCAATCATAATGAGTTTCCTCATGTTTAAAATTTGTTTCTAGAACAGGACGACTGACGAAAAAGTACCAAGTGACTTGCATTTCTTACAGTTTTTTTTAAAGAACATTATAGTTCAGTTTGGAACTTTGTTTTGTTGTCTTTCTAGTGACATTAAGAGCAATACGTATTCCATTCGCTTAATGCACTTCCCCTTCTATGGACAGCAAAGAATTTTGAAACCAGAAATGAACTTTCATAGCCTCAAGACTAGAAAGGTCTTAGGTTCCATCAAGATTCTGATGTAATGGTGAAGAATAAAGACTAAAAATCACCAGACTTTTTCCGCGATTTTATTTCAGAGCATTATATTGATCCCTTGGGTGAGGAAAAATTTTTTGCTTTGAATATTATAAAGTCAACATCCATTGTTGAAAAAAGGTAGACTATATGTCCGACAAAGAAGATACTCAGCATCCATAACGTACATGAAATGTATCGTAAAAAGTGCGAAAAATATAATTGACAATTCCCTAGATAAATACTTATTAAGAAGAAAATATAATTAGTACTATTAAATTCTATATTGAAAGCTCGAAGAAACATAAGAATATGATATTATCAAGTTATTATGAAGTTTTCGTACATTTTCAGACTACTTCACTTCATTCTCAAACCAATTATTTTCTTGCGTCACTTGCTATATCGGACTTATGTTTGATTGTTGTTGGTGTGCCGTTTGATTTGCTTTATATTTGGAGAAAAAATCGGCCACCTGATATTATCGGGTACTGTGCCCTCATGAGTAAGTGATACTTTGTCGTTTTTATTTCTCAGTTCTGACATTCTCATATCGTGAAAATGATTTATATGCTTGCACCTCATCCTATGGTGAAAAAAAAAACAATGGGCAAAATAAAAAGAGAATTAGGATTTGATAGCAAAACCTTGAATTTTAGCCTTTTTCTACAGGCACTTCAATATCGTTGTTTACATTTGCTTCTATACTTACTATTGCTTCACTAACAGCTGAACGTTTTGTTGCTATTTGTTATCCGTTTAGTCATCGTTCGATTTTTGATAAGCGACGGTTAGTGTTTTTATTGTAAATACTAATTTTTTCCAAAATCGTAAAACCTCGATAATATCAATATTTGGGTAGGAGACCTGTTCTTCAGAGCATATTCATAAAGATCAAAGCTAACGTCAAACTGAATCATCAATTTGACCGTAAGCTGACTCGATTAAACCCCAGAACGGTCTTCAGTTTCATTCCCTGGTGCTGCTAAGTGGTTTGCTACTACTCAATTTACAAGATAGGTATCACATTTTTGGTATGTACTTTTTCAAAAAAGTTAACGAAAATGGATGAGCTCACTTTCACGTACTATTCCCTAACTTGTCAGGTCGCTTAGGAATAATGGTAGAAGTTTCCCTGGAAAGAGAATGGAATCCCTTTACTCTTGTGCTACGCGAAGGTCTCTCTCTTCTCTCCTTTTTGATTGGGCAGAACTCATTTTACAAACACCATTGGCGTGCAACTAGAAAAAACAGAAATTTTTCATAACATTGGATCAAATTTTCGGAAAGCAATGGAAATGTACAATAACTCGTAGAGTTAATAAGCGCGTGCGGCACAATGATTAGGGATGCACTGCAAAGCACATGTGATCGATGGCTTGATCCCGAACATCAGGTTCGTCAAGCATTTCATCCCTACAGGATGAGCATATTGATACCACACTTGTCGGGGAGTATAGCACCACTGACTTGATACATCGGCCACCGCGAGCCATTGTAAAGGCCAGAGACGTATTCATCCACCTCTAATGATGCTTAAGATAGTCGAATTCTGACGCACCTCTAGGGGATTGATCTGCGATGACAACTACATCGCTTTGAGATAGTAAGCACACTGAAATATTTTCAGCGAAAAAATGTGACTTTGATTTTTTAGAGTAGTTAACTTCATCTACGCAATTTGGTTGCTCGCTTTCTTTCCATCTCTTTACATAGGACTACAGGTATGTGCCTAATAATAACTTTCAGATAGCTGAATAGTTCACATGAAAACTACCTCAGCAATATAATTTACGATCAAACATAGATTTACTTAATTCAACCGCTTTTAGCGGTAGTATGGTATTATAGATAAACCCAATGATGTTGATTAGTATGCAAAACTTTAACGTCAGGCGGGACTCGAACCCGCATTTCACCTTTTCCGGGGCGCGTGCTTAAGCAATTGCACTAGCAACGCCTGTTTTGCCGCCACTCATTCTGCGCTACAGCGCATCAATCTGTCAACAACCGACCGTCAACGGTTCCGCCTGGTAATCGATATTGACAATGAGCCTAGTTACGCTGACAGGTCTCTGATATGTATGTTATCGACAAAAATTATTTTTAACCTCTTTTTGCGGTCGTATGTGTGGAACGGATACACCCAATGATGCCAAGTGATGTGCAAAACTTCAACGTCAGGCGAAACTCGAACTCGCACTTTACGTTCTTCGGAGGCGTATAGCTTAACCCATCGCACTACCGACACTTGTATTGTCACCGCTCTTTCCACGCTACGACGCATAAATCTGTCAGCAAAAAGCCGTCAGAGGTTAGACCGTAGCCGATATCGACATTAAACTCAGTTAGGCTGACAAAATAAATATGTAGACTTGATCGACAAGAATTAACACTTAATCGCTTGCATCAGTACTATGATGACACAAATATACCCAATGATGTTGAGTGGTATGCAAATAGGGACTCGAACCCGCACTTCACCCTCTCCGGGGGCGCCTGTTTAACCAATTGCACTAGCGACGAGAGGGAAATGCGGTATCGAGTCCCGCCTGATCTCAAAGTTCTGCACATCGCCCAACATCCTTGAATATTAATTACGATTTCTAAGACAAAAAAAACTTCGCGTACAGTTCTACGAGTCTTTGCTAAGAATTGTAATGAAACGTCGAAAAAAAAAAAACGCTTGGTTTTCAATGCGTGACATATCAACGAATTTCTAAATCCGAAAGTGGTAAGAGAAACCCAACAAAGCACTAACCATTGTGAGGTAAAAGTTCACCTAAAGTTCCATGTCATATCATCAAAGGCACTTCATTAGAGCAGTAACTTTTGCTTAGTGCTGATGGTAATACAATATCCTCCCTCTGAATTGTTACGGATTCCTAATAAACATCTTAATGTATACGTAAATTTACATCATAGATGAACATTTCAGTTCAAACGCGTCGTGCCGGATTTCTGTGGCTATAACAGACAACTGATTAGTGAACGAAGAAGTTGTGACTATGTAACGAGTAAAAACGTACCATTTCGTTACCCATTCGAGGTTTACTTATTTTTCATTAACAATTCCTACACCAACAATGCTTACCTCTATCTTCACATACTAATTATTATAGTTAACAATGGTTGTTACTTTCGTATTGCCATTAGTATTCATCGTTTACTGTTACGTCAGAATCTTAGGTACGTTGTTTACTTATGTTAATTGAATTCAAACTATGTTACATATCGTCTGCCATTTTCTTAGCAACCCTCAACGAAATCTCAACAACATCAAGAGTTCATGTTCCAATTGGTACTACTAACAGCACCGATTCATCACAGCCGAGCATACTGCATGTGCACACAAAAAAACGACGTACCATCAAAGAGTCAACAAGCGCAAAGAATGGTTATCATTATGCTCGCTGGTCACATTACCAACATTTATAGCGTGAAAATTGTCGTCAATTCTTTTTTTTTCAGTCACTGTCACCGCCGTATTCTTTACCTGCTATTTATCCTACCACATAGAACGGCTGATAGTACAGTATACGAAACAACAGTGCGACAGCTCCATATTTTGCTTACTTCTCTATCCTGTCACAGGTAAACTTTCCCAAAATTTCTGAAACTGTGGATATGATAACGAAGAAGGGTTTGACTTTCCGCATATTACGTAGCCTGCAAATCCTCGTACGTTCCTAGGGTTATGAGTTCAAGATTTCGATACAAAGAATCACAATTTTCAGTTCAGGCTTATTGCAAGATACCTCTGCAACATTGAACCCTATATTCTACAATCTAATGTCGACCAGGTTCCGAACAGCATTCACTCAGCTTTTCCGCCAAATAGTGCTAAGACGCGGTAGTGACTATAACTCAGTAGTTCGAATATAATGTCAACGCATGACGTCCAGGATGTATGTATATTTAAGAACGCCTTGATCTGCTCATATGTGCATCTCCACATCTACATTCCCATTATTTCAAATTCGATTGTAGAAAGTTTACGTTTTTGGTCTCTACAGTCTTGAAAATTTTTCGGCACAGCTTTCTATATGACTCATAAACTAAACAAATGAGGCGCATTCCGGATTTGGTCTCCACAAAACCTTTGACTATAAGAAAACTGATTTTCGTATCGTATCATCGATAAATGTTTGATAACCTAAGATAAATGTATATGACAAAGGTAACATAAATCTACTTTATTCTTAGCAGTAATCTACGGACCCAACATAAATAATTAGGCCATCAATCACCGATTACAGCTACTAATTCGAACAACTACATAACCTTCATAAAACGCCTTAGACTTCAACTTTAAGACCTTTGAGTACCTGGATAGCATTCTGAAGGTACTGATCTTTGAAAGCTCTCTCAGACGCTTGCTGTTCCACCTTAAAAAGTCAAATTAGAAAGAAAGACTAGAGCAATAGACACTACTCCGACAGGAATGCCCACTCATTCTTCTCTAGATATATTGGGCAAACATTTACTTTACTATAGACTTTCATAAACCTAATAAAAGTACCGCATAACCGCAAAGACCTGACAACCTCATGCACAGAATGTTTACATTAAAACTTACACCATCATTAATAAATTTGAGCATTTGTTCTCTCTCGAAACGTCTTTTTGTTTCTTCCGTTTCCTTGAGGTAATCGAGACGACGCCTCAATTCGGTCGCCACGCTTTGGACATTCTTCCTGAAAATAATCATGTTAATTTGAGAAACTATGTGAAAGATTGAATGAACATAGAACGAGCTATTAAATGAACAAAATTAACAGCAAACAAATGTAGGAGAAAACAATGACAATTCTTCACAGCAAATAATGTGAATTGTAAACTTTTACAATCACAGACGCATAAGCATTTATTACGTTGTCCTGAAAACTAAGGTCCATTTTCAACCGATTTTCACAGTGGCATATCTCGGCGAATAAACCCTATGATTAAAGAAAAAAGAAGATTAGAATCTGTATCTTTTCACCAACGAGAAACAAATTATATATATATATATATATATATATATATATATATATATACGTATATGTGCATACACGTACATTACATATTATATGTGTACACATGCGTATATACGTTCAAGTGTATATTTGTATGTGTTTGTCTATATGTACACAGACACACATATTCATATACGCATATATACATGCATATGTACGTATATCTTCATGTGTATATAAATATATATTAATGTATTTATACATACATGCATATATGTATACTTATATGTGAACATCTATACGCACATGTACGTATATATATATATATATATATATATATATGCATATGTATACATATACGTATACGTGTGCATATATATGTACATATGTATATGTGATGCATGAAACTAGACTTTTGGGGGATACAACTTCACTGGACGCAATCTCGGCTTGATGTGTCGAACAGAAAATTGTGGAGGTTCCTCAGGAAGTTCTCGGTACGCTATAGGTTTGCCGACTATGGAAGATAAGGCAGTTTCGCCGTGCAGCGCGTTGAGCTTTACTATGTGTGGCCACGCGCTATCTTGAAGAGAAATTGGCCGGCCCTTGCTAAAAAGGGGAAGGAGAGCGGTGACATTTCTGGTGTTTTTTCGTCGACTTGGTGGACGTGATTATCTTTTGTAGTCGCATATTTATACTTAAGCCTTGATGGACTGATACAGAAGCAAACCACCAACTGGTCAGCATGAGTTTCTCTTGTTACAACATCGGTTTTGAAAAAGGTCATGGTATTTCATCGCAAACTGATCATCGCCAGGTGTTGGAGAGAATACATTTCTAGTCGTACGTACGAGAAATGGTCGATTTGGCTATATAGAAGTGGCGATAGTACTTCACAACGTTACTTTGATTGTCATTAGATTCGCACATCATTTACTTAATGAGTTTTGAAGGATATAGATTACAACATAGCAAAAAAAGTCGGTGAGAACTTATACGGAGAACAAATCAAAGCTATCTAGTGTGGTAATAATAGCCAATGCTAGGATCTGTGAAATTATTCTATCAACATTAACACGAGCCTTCCAATAGTCATTAAGGAAGTCTGTCCTATTGATTTGAAGGCACGTGAATTTTTTTGGAAATGAAACTTTGTTGTTTCTTAATTATGAACCGAGGTTTTGAAGCAGCTGTAAACAAAACCCACGCTTTCAGAAATCTTCATCGCAAACACAATTAGCATCACATTCGGAAACAATACTGCGCCCAAACGAGCCAGATACTGATTCATGAATTCCTTCGAAATGAGAGTCTCGCCGAAAAAATGTTTTGTCGGTTCTCGAAAATCAAATTTAACCTTGTCAGAATTATCACGCTCACATGAGATGTGTTGGTTCAAGATGACACATACGGCTTTTCAAACGAATTTCTATTGATGATATCGCTAGGAGATTATAATAATTTTTTACACGACCCATCATCGCAAATTACTGTGCGGATCTAAGCACTTCTTGAATTCGACCCTTTTCTTCGTATTTATCTTCCACAAAGTTCTTCAGAACTTCACGTATTGTTTTGGCTGCTGTTTGAGAACTCGCCTTCTCTGCGTATGTAGTAGCGTGACAGTCAGACGATTTCTCCTCCAGTTCTGGAAGGAGACGAGCCAAGGCGTTTCTGGGCGTTCAATTCGTTCTGATTGCAAGACGTTGGTGAAGCTAGTCGAACTAGTGTCTTGCTTATCATCTAGCTTTCTGATACACTACCCCAACTAGTTCGCTGAGCAGGCGAAATGCGCAGTAGCAGTGGTATCTTCGAACACGTGGAAGGTTCTGGTTTATTTCAGTACAAGAACACTCAAGCCTTCCATCTTCCCGGGGTCACAACATAAGTGCCAGAGCTGCCCAACGTTGCTTCAGCGCTTTCAATCCACAGAAAACGGATCATAACTGTAATGAGAACCTGAAAACACCTTAACATGGCTATCCTAGGTTCCAGCAACTATCGACACGATCGACATTCACAGCCTTTCATCACAAAGAGCAAAAACTTTCGGTAGCAACCAAAACAGCGCACCAAATTCGAAGCTATGATAGATACCAGGAAACAAACTGAATGATGGACGTGCTAAAGTTTACACAATATGTGTTATCATGGCGCGCGAAAAAAAGCAGTATCCCGCAGATATATTCCCAAACTCTGCAAAATCACTACTTACCACCTCAAACTAAAAAACGAAATTATCTTAGTAAACTTTCACAAACGGGGTACCGTGGCCGAGTGGTCGTGATGCTCGTCGCAGCGAGCGTGTAGCCGAGCTCCACCCTCCAACCTTCCCCGCCAGTCAACAACAACGCCCTATGGGAACGCCACAGCCAGCCTATCCTCGAGATTGCAAGGAGACATGTTCGACCAGTATTCTACATCACTGAAGCAGAAGACGGAAAAAACGAATCGAATGATAGGCACTAGGATCCACACGATAAAGAAACTGTGATGAGGGGTCGTTAAGTGAATAAAAATAGATTTCCGCAATTATACGTAACTAAATATGTTCCACTATCGATCGTACGATACTGGACCTTCAATTAACGGCGAATCATGCATGCTTTATGACACAAAGAATTTCAACCGATATAAAAATCAAGCACACTAGGTGAACCTTTTTTAAACATCGACGTATACTGACGATGACAACAAATCCCTGGGATGTTTTTTTGAAGAATGAAAAAAACGGAAATATTTCATGTTTTCAACGAAACCGATTATTGGGTTATGGTATAAGCGATAAAGGGATAAGTGGATAAGGGAAAATTGTACATATGGCAAAGTCACTTCAATATAACTAGTAACTCGTATTAGGTCGTTCCGTAAATTTCTGGCATTAGAGCAACGAATACCAAATTCACTGACCAATGCTAATTGAAATTTTATGATTTTAGTATCGTTCAATTGTGTATTTCCTTGCAAACATTTTGTTAACAACTTGCCTACATTTGCTTTCAGATGGAGCTGAAGTGGGAACAAATTCATTTGATGCTCATACACCAATGACGCGTAGGGAAAAATGCTAGTGAAGCGGCGCGCAAGATTAATGGAGTTTCCTGTGGACAGGCCGGGCGCCACTGACTCTGTAAACTGCTTTCTCCAGCTTTGAACTTTGCTAACCACTTCCTAGTCCTTTCTGCAACCGTATCATCGATCCAAGCTCCTTTAATCTTGCGCTCCGCTTCGCTACATTTTCCCCTGCACACCATTCGTCTATAACCAGCAAACTAATTTGTTCCCAAGACAGCTCCATCTTAAAAAAAGTAATTTTTTTTTCTCATAGACGGAGACAAACGAATATTCGGGCTCAATCGTTGGTAAAGAATTTTTTTATAGGAGTGTCAATAGTTGAACGAAAGCTTACATTTCAAGCCACAGCCGCAGCCGGTTCTTGAAAACACCCTTTTATTACGCTGTAAAATCTAATAAAAATTATACTTCACACACCACGCGTTTTCTTGTTCTTATCTCGCTTATATTTTCGCTGGACATAACTACTCCCTTAGACTGCTAATACTCTTTCAATAGCAAAAGTCTCAAAGAACTCAAAAATGTGATAGCTTTTCAGAAAAGCTCTTTTGATAGCGCTGTGAGAGAAGAAAAAACTTGTGGTTGAAAGCTTGCCGGACAGAGATCTTCCTTCAAACTATTGGTAATTGTTCGACAGCGTAAGTTTCAATGATTCCAATGCTGTGCTAATTTCCTGGGAAAGACCGTTTCACTGCAATGTAGCTGGGAAAATAAGAGCGAGTTCCACTGAGCGAGATAATCTACGCGTTGGGGGAGAGAGGGAGGGGGGGAGGGGAGAAGGGGGGTGACCATTCAATGGTCTAAAGTGTTAGACATGTGGGATGTAACTTGTTATTCAATTGAGAATTTTTTTCTCAGCTTCGAAAGAAACTCCGGATAAAACTACTGACTTAAATACTACGAAAGTTCTCCACACGTTGATATGCCTTCCGTGCTTCCAACGAAGTATACGCGTGATAAAAAAAAAAGACGCGTGGAGGATGTGAAACGTAATATATTTTGGATTTTACAGCGTTACAAAAGGATGTCTTGATAACCGATCAAGTACGGCTTTAACCAGAAATTCAAGCTTACGAATGATTACTCAAACTCTGTTAAAAATTCTTGTCCCGCAAATGGCGTCGAATATTCATTTGTCGTGATCTAACAGAAAAGAACCGATTGTGCATAAATAGGTTGTATACCAAAATGTTTTTAAGAAACTACGCAATAATACAATACCAAAATCATGGAATTTCAATTACCTCCGGTTGAAAAATTTGGCATTTACTGCTGTAGTCAAAACTCATGGAGCGACCCAATACAATCAGATATAAAGGGCAAGATGCTGACAAAGGTAAAGATGTGTACGAATATTTTAGTCATTTAGTTCCTTGGATGACTCAGGACGGATCAGAATTCAATTCACAAAAATATTTAGAAGCTATCAATTAAGAAGAAACTATATAGGGCATCCATACCTGTAGGTAGCCTCAAGTTGCAACTGCATGTTCTCTTTCATGATAACCGGGAAGGATTCTTTAACCGCTTTGAATGACTCAGTCTCAGCAGCAGAAGTCTAAAAATAATCATGGCTTAATTATGAACAAGCAGAAGACAACAACGAAAAGTGATTGATAATGAGAAACGGGTTTCGATATACCTTTCGGAATTCAACAGCGTCCCTGAGGTCTTCAGCAATGAGCCCTTTATAGTAGTTCATACGATTTTGATATTCACCGTAAAGCCAATTGTCAACCCTGTCTGAAACAGATGCAACGTATCGACGATTAAAATGAATTTTCGGTGAAGTCTAGTGCGAAAAATCGTTTTCTGCGCTACCGCCTAACCCATACAGTTTCAGATAACAGCAAGGTCATCATGCTTAGGCAGCATTATAACAATCAGTACGGAAAAATATCTATAAAATCAGTATATCTTTTTGAATATAGACTGCATCCACTTATGGTCTAAAACATTTTCTGACAAGAACATTATTGAATGGAAAAAGACGATTATAACAAGGTATCAGGTATGGATCAGAACAGTGGACTGCTTGCAGAAACAACAAAAACAACTAATGTTCTCTTCGTAATCTTATTCTCATTTTTTAAGCGTTGACAATATTTCCTTGAAACCTGAACTACTACACACCACATTGTATGTACTGAGTTGTCTCCTGATTTCCTTCGTATTTCGACATTTTTGTTGATTCACTTGCTATTTATTAAAAAAAAAAGACATTGTGATCACCATCATGACCAATGATACGCAACCACTCACTGGGCAAGGATGCGTTCCTCTCAGAGAGAATAAGGCTGGAGCTAAAAGAAGTCGATGAGGTCACTTTTATATCGCTTAGAGTCTCAAAAGTTTTTCTCCAGCATATGCTGATTCAGGGCGCGGAAGAGATGACAGTCTGATGGGACAGTATCAGGGCTATACGGTGGATGTGATAGAATAATTCAGCCCAATTTTTCCAAAATGTGAGGAGGCGACTTTGCAATGTGTCCGAGTTGAAAGGAAAGACAGAGAGTCGTTTCGGACGTTTCCTCGTACTGCTGCGGCCAACTTTCGCAGTTGTTCCCCGTAGACGTCAACACTGGTTTTCTGCTTGCTGTCAAGCGGTGTTTGAACCAGTATGCCCTGCCAGTCCTGAAAAAAACAAAAGCATGATCTCCCGAGCATGGAACTTGGGCTTTGGTGAGCTGGCGGGTCTAGCTGCTAGTAGCCTGCTAGCATCCTACTATCCTATCCACTGGCTAAAACCACTAAATGATTCTCCAACACGCTACAGCTTTTCGACCATAGCCCGATTTGAAACAGACGAAAGAAACTTAATAAAACAATGTTGTCAAAAAAATAATATCGGACATCCCAGCACGGTTCTTTCCGATTGTGAGGGGACAATGGAAAACCGATCTCATTTGCTGGAGAGGAACTTCACATAGAGTGTTAGCAGTCATTTAAAAGCTGAGACCTAAGGCTACAACCCCACGTCTCGGTTCTCGAAAAAGACTTTTCTAGACGTTGCTACACCAGCAAATTTCTTGCGTTGCAAGACGCCCAGATTTCTCGCCAAACACAGAGCTCTTTCTTTGGACTATTAGTGATTACTCGATAGCGTGGTCGAATCTGATTCCAACGCTGCGCTTAAATCATGAAAAGACCGTTTCTCAGAAACGCACCAGGTAAAATGATTTGAACTCCCATGTGCAATCCATGGCCCCCTGGGCGAATTCTACGTGAGGCAGGCTGAGGGAGCCACGTTCGATGATCCGATGAACTTTGATTTTTTGGGCATTGCTTGAACGCGCAGAGAAGTATCGCGTCGCCACTTGACGAGGTCGCCTCACGCAGACGCACGTGAATTGGTCAATGTGGCCCCTGGTCGCAGCTGAAATCAAACTTATTTTACCTGCTGCGCTTCAGAGAAACGGTCTTTTCAGGATATAAGCCCAGCGTTTGGATCAACTTCGATTGCGCTATCGAATGATTACTAATAGTCGGAAGAAAGAGCTCTGTACGGCGTGAAACTATGCGCGCATGAAGCATAGCTGCAATGCAACGCCGTTAGTTTCAAAAACTTCACGGCCGTCGATCCGAACACGGAAATGAGGCAAGTCGTTATGATACCGACTACGATAAACTGGAACCATATTAGAAGCAAGAGAACACGCAGCTGCTTACTCGTAGAAAACTTAGCTCAAGTATCCACATCATTTCGGGATATCTAAAAAAAACTTAGAAAAAACCAAGAAGCTCGAAAAATGGATTCGATACACGATATCAACACGCCGTACCACTGACAGACTGCCACATTTCGTTGGACCATCGCTACAAAGGCTGAGCGGGATTGACTACGAAGCGCTAACCTACTCATCATACTCTCAAATGATGGGGACTACCACTTCAAGCGATTTCATAACCTTCCCTTCGAAATTTGCGAAAAACTAGGTCGAGGTAGAAATTGCACGCAACGACTTCGTAGCCTGCGGAAGACTGCATTTGTGCAACAAAAAATTGCTTTTTTGACAAAGAAATTGCACGCTCTAATGGTTGTTTTATAGACCGATAAACTTGGTCTGAGTTTCAAGATGGCAACTGGAGAATGAAGGTTGAAATCGGACACTATCTTTTGAAAAGACTAAGAAAGTGAAAAATGGATGAAGCTAAACCGAATTAAACACCAGAAGGACTTTGACCCTTTCGTTACGGCGTTATCCAGATATATAAACAATTTCCTGGAGGCTTTTCTTGCTGGAGAAAAGTTTTTCCTCAAGCTTTTAGCGACTATCCGGGAAACTAAATGCCGCGAAATTCGATAATGTGTTTGGCTCCTAAGAAGCCTTTATTATTCTGTTGCAACAGCGAAAATAATGCTATGTTTTATACTTGACTTGGTTCCTTTGCTCGACTAGGGCGTATAGATGGCTCTTTGCTAGACTTTTTATAGTCATCCGATAGCTCAAATATCAAAAATTCTCAGACTGAAGTTAGCTTTCGAAATGCTCTTATAAAATGCTGCAAGAGCACGAAGGCAATTACTTTTCGCACTCGGAGTTTTCTTCAAACGTAAGACATATATATACATATATATGTCTTACGTTTGAAGTCTTAGTACGTTATATGTCTTACGAACGATGTATATATGTATATATATGCATATATATGTGTATACATATATATACATGTACATACATATATTACATATATATTATATATATATATATATATTATATATATATATATAGATAGCATATGACCATGTAGAGAAAAACATGGAGCATCAGAATAGCACACGTAATGAAGTTCTTCTTCAAAACGGAAAAAATTCTAATTAAATATCAAAAATTGCGCACAGCTTGTGAACTGCGCTGCTCGAACGATCACCTCTCTCCCAAAAGGGTCAATTATAATGTGAAATGATGAAGTCTAATTACGGGATAAGAACTTACACCCAATAGTTCTTGTCAATAGAAGATAGAACAGTATCCAGCCAACGATCATATGTCCTTGCTCCTCGTACACCCAGAGCTCCTTGTTGACAAAGAATGCGAAAAGACCACCATAGAACAAATACGGTCCTACAATTGAAAAAAAAAACGCTTCACACAAAGTAAAGACAGCCGAAATTACACCGTCAAAGAAAAAAAAATATGACAATTTAGTGAATGATGAACAAAGATGACTTGGCCAACACCTGATATTCCAGTTACTTTATGGAACGGAGTAAACCATGAGTCTGGCAGCATCAAAAGACGAGTTTTTGGTGGATACATAGGCCGAGCCGGGTAGGGATAGTTGACCTAATTAACTATGGATAAACACACTACTAGGATAAGAACATAAACTATGAAAACATACCAAATCTCTATCAGGATGCTCCTTATAGTCTTTCGGTACTTCTGGAAGCGGTTTCGGAGCAAACCACTCTTTCCCACAATCAGAGAACATTGATTTTGGTGCATGAAGTTCGCCTTTCAATGGAATTCCTGAAATTGTGCACTTTAGCAATTTCCAGTGAAAATAGTAAAGCTTAAAGTAATAGTGAAAAATCAAAGAAGATAAAATTTCTCGATGCTGTTCACTCTGAGACGTGTGCTACGCATTCGACTTCATTCACAGCAGCGTTCGAGATGAATGAATGCATATCTGACTTTTATAATGACTCGCGGTGGCCTACCGACGTATCAAGTCGAATTGCTATTCTCCCAGACAAGTTTGGTAGCTATTCAATGATCTCGAAGGGATGGAGGGCTTGGTGAGCTTTGAGAGTAGGATCGAGCCATGAACCGGCGATTCGTCGCATGTGTGCTCGCAAAGCACTTCTAACCACTGCACCACATGTGCTAAACTAAATATATGAAGCATTTTTTTACCTTTGAAACGTAGAACGATCTTCTCGAAAAACGATGGATTATCAGCCTCATCGAGTTTAGTTCCAACATGACCCGCACCTGCCTCTGAAAAACTTGCTTTCATAGTGAGAGGCAAAACGTTACTGCCGTTACTACAAGTTAAAATGATCAACATAAATTTTATTTCCACTCCACCACTTTACTTGACCCCTATCACAATTTCATCTCTACTGTAAGGTTCCTAGTACTTCTAGAATTCGTTCGTCTAGTGGCATTCTTGAAAAATTCTCCATGAACGCCGTGAAATACTGGCCGAGCACGTCTCCTTGCGATCTTGAGGATAGATAGGCTGGGGTGCTTTGTAGGGAGCTTGCTGCTGATTACAGGAGAGAGTTGGCAGACTGTGCGATCAATTCCGCAACAGGATTCGCCAGCCACTCGGCCATAGTCCGCACCCCAAATAGAGAAACAAAAATAAAGACAACGGAAATATGGGTACTTATATGTTAAGTGGCGACAGACTTTCAAGCCGACCGAAGGAGTGTCAGTATTTATTAGAAACTTTAAATCTCTGGCTACAAGTCTACGTTGCCGGTTTTTCAGAACGCTCTTTCATAACACTATAGCATCCGGAATAAGATTTTGTTTCACACTCTCTTTCACCATCATTCCTATCAAGCGTGTCAACCGCTGAGAGCACGAAAAGCTTATCAGTTTGTAGACAATTTTTCCTACTAATCTACGTTTTTATCTAAAGTTCCTGTCGATGGGGTGAACAATCTCCAATTGAGTAACAATTTTTAGAAGCATCGATTGCTCTGCTCCGCCGCTCGTCCACTCCGTAAGTTAACCGGTAAACGAAGTCGCCGAAATGGTTCATAGCTGAGTAAAAATGTGAAGGAAAGCCATAGCGACGGCTTATTAGTAAGCTAATCGCCTGATCTACCGAGTAGCTCGGTAGTGACCTACCGCACTATGCGTAAAAATGGCGGTGACTATTGTTAGTTTATTGAGAATTTTTTCACTACATCGACAGAAACTCTACACAAATGCATGATTCTGATAGTACGGAAAATACTCTACAAGCTGATATGATTTTCGTGCTTCTAAATACTTATACTGTCGGTAAAAATGAAGGTGAAAAGCGAGTGATAAACCAAATTTTACTCTGGATGCTACAGCGTTGTAAATGGGTGTTTTGAACAACTGCTGACGCGGAGTTGTAGCCAGAGATCTGAGCTTCGAATGATTACTAACTTTTCTAGGAAAAATTCCTGCCCAGCGAATGAGATCGGTCTGGAAGTTTGCCGTTGTCTAGCATGAAGTATCAAAGAATATTTCAAAAAAATAAGAAAAAAAAAAGAGAAACTCACGGACGGTGCTATGAGCGTTACGTGACTGAACGACAACAAGCCGGGCGTTTTTACTCACAGGCAGAATGCGGCTTAACGACATCCCAGTTCCTGGAATTCTACTTCCATTCAACGAGCTGTTTCAAGGGAGAAATAAACGAATACAAAGAAATTTTACGAAAAAAAGACGCGTAAATAGGACTAGTTCAAGGACAACTGACAAGTTTTCAGCGAGCCTAGTTCGAAGGACACCAGAAATAAGAGAATCCACTAGAAAACCGCTCAGAGTAACCATCTACAAGAACAAAATCACCCAAAGGCAAAGAGAGAGAGAGAGAAAGAGAGGAAGAGAGAAGGAGAGAGAGAGAAAGAGAGAGAGAGAAAGGGAGAGAGAAAAAGAGAGAGAGAGAGAGAGAGAGAGAGAGAGAGAGAATCAACGAAGAGCAATAACCCCCGACTAACAGTCCCTCGAAGGAAATTCCATCCCTCGAGCAACGGCACTACAGGACGCCAACAGCTACCTCGGAGTCCTTTAAGTTTACAATTGGAGCGCGGTATTCTTTCACTAACAGCGGCCCATTAACGATTTATTTTTGCTATAAATTTAGTGTTAACTTAATCGATTAGAGTAATAGCATGCTAAAACCAGAAGAAGCCGGATATCAGCATTTTGGATATTTTTGAGCTATCCGTCTTGTTGAGGAATTTTATAGGCGTGGCATGACATTCTTAGATGACAAGAATCTTGGGTTCTTTATGATTATGAGGGGACAAATAAAAAATCGATTTGATTCGATAGGGAAGAGATTTTCGCAGGAGTGTTAGTAACCATTCGAAAGCTGAATCTTCCGGCTACAACTCCACGTCGACGGTTTTCTAAAACACCCTTTTATAGCGCTGTGATCTCCACACAAAACCATGTCTCACACGCGCATGTTTCTCGCTGAAAAGAGCTCTTTCTTTCGACTATAAGTAATCATTCGATAGCGTAATCGTTTCTGATTCCAATGCTGTGCTTATGTCCCGAAAAGAACGTCTCTCTAAAACGTAGTAGGAAAAATAAGTTAAATTCCCACCTGCGATCAAAAGCCTCTTTAGTCAAGTCACATGCGTGTGCGTGAGGTGATCACATGAAGTACTGACGCGATTCTTCTCTACGTGTTCATATGCCCTAAAAATCGATAGTCATCGCATCATTGAACGTGGTTCTGCCCGTGAATTAGCCAAAGAGTCCATTGTGCGCAGACGGTAATCTAACTGATTTTGTTTGCTGCGTTGCACAGATTTGATCTTTTCAGGATGTAAGCACAGCGATGGAATCAGAATCGATTACGCTATCGAACGATTAATGATAGTTCAGAAAAAAGGAGCTAAGTGCTGTGAGAATTATGTGCATCCGAGACATAGTTTTGTGTGGAGTTTACAACGTTATGAAAGAGTGTTTGAAAAACCGACGAAGTGGGGCTTTAGCCTCAAGTCTCAGCTTTCGAATGGCGACTAACCTATTAACACTCCTACGAAAAGCTCCTCTCCAGCCAAGGAGATCGGTTTTCTATCTGTTCCCTCCAAATCGGGAAGAATTCCGAATTCTGTTCGTCTAACCGCTTTCTAGCGATAGTATGATGTTACAGATATACCCTCTGACTTTGAGTGATGTGCAAAACTTTGACTCCAGGCAGTACTCGAACCCTTATCTCATCCTTTTCGGGGGCGCGTGCTCGAACCAGTTGCACTAGCGAGCGACGCCTGTTTTGCCGCCACTCTCTCCAGCAAAAGCGATCAACTAAACAATTGTGGTCGATAACATTGTATGTATGTATGTATGTATGTATGTATGTATGTATGTATGTATGTATGTATGTATGTAATGTATATATATATATATATATATATATATATATATATATATAAATATATATCCGATATCTGTCACCGTAACTGCGTTCAGTGTCGATATCGGCTACCAGAACAAACTGTTGACGATCGGTTGCTGACAGACTGATGCGTTGTAACGTTGAAAGAGTGCCGACAAAAGAGGCGTAGGTAGTGCGATTGCTTAAAGCAGGCGCACCCGGATGACCGAAGATGCGGGATCGAGTGCCGCAGACGTCAAAGTTTTGCATGTTACTCAACATCATGAGGCAAATGTGTAACATTCTTAGCTGAGTTTCTGTAACATCATACCACTGGTGAAGTAGTGCGATAAGGAATTCGGGTAGATGTTACATTTCGAAGAGCCGACAGTATTAACTGCATTCAATGTCGATACGTGCTCAGATGACCAAACCCGTTCAAGGAGGGTTCTTGACAGCTCCAATAGCTCTCATTGAAGGAGCAATATTTGTAGAAAAGCGGTGGCCTCGGTGGTGTAGTGATAACATGCGCCTGTGCAATGAGTGAAACCCGGCTTCAAGCCCCACTCGAGGTCGTACTTCTGCTTATCACTCAACCTTCGTCGGTGAATGTTTCGTCACTTCCATAGCTTATCGTCGATTTATGCATGTTTTATCAGGATGTTCGGAAACTAAAGTCGTAATTATATCTATATTTTGTAAATGTAAGGGGGCGCCGTGGCCGAGTAGTTGTAATGTTCGTCGCGGCGTTCGTCGAACCGAGCTCCATCCCCCACCTCTGTCAGGCAGTCAACAACAACGTCCCATAGAACGCCACAGCAAGGTTGTCCTCGAGAACGTAAAGAGACTCGCTGAACCAGTATTCTACGCCGTTCAAGAAGAAGATGAAAAACGAATCGAATGCTAAAAGTGGTGGAACCCCGGCACACTGGAAAAAAAAACACAGTGATGAAGGATCAAATAAAGTACTTAAAAAGTGCTATAAAAGTAAAGTAACGTTCTTTTTTGGAATGCTTAAGTGTTACACATTTTTGCGATGCACATTTTATGCACTTTCGCCTCGCGTTGTTTTATAATGTAAATAGTGGGAGGGGTGCTGAGTGGTTGATGGTGCAGTCCATCACAAAGTAAGGTTCTAGTTCGACTCCTACCTCAGCACTTTCCAGCAATCATCAATGAGCGCATTGTGTAACACCCCAGCTCGACGTTCCCGGGGATTTCATAGCAGAATCGTCTCGATCAGTGTTCCACGTCTTCCATTTAAAATTAAAAAAATTCCTCAAGCAGCAATTGAAACCACCCGCAAAATGTTCGAAGATCTCTGGAATGATAAATACAAGGAAACGAATTGATTATTGAAAGTATTGGGATCCGCACCGTAAAGATTTGGTGGAGGTTCCTGAAATGAAAAAATTAAGTAAATAGTATAGAGTATTTAGAGTCACCGACTTCTTTGGTCATCAGCCTCAGCTTCCTGGGAGAAAGACATCGATTCTTTGTCAGTCGAATGGTTGGATATTCTTAATCATGATTGAGACTATAATGTTTATTAATTTAATTCTTTTGAATTCACAATAGTGCCGGTAGCAAAAAGAAACTCATAGAACAACCCACTAGTTTGAACAACTTCTACTGAGTACATAAGGAGAGCGTATAAAGAGAAATCCCTGATTGTAGTGCGGAAAATAGCGATTTTATAAGGCCACTATGCGGCGGGAGATTCTCAGGTCAGACCTAAAGGAGAAATCCGTTCATTCTGTTTTTAACATTGCTAGTGAAATAAACACGGCTATGAAAGCGTACTTAGAAAGGACGCGTTTAGACAACACGGCAGTAGTGGTTGAAATTCTAGCGAGCACTCGAAGGAGCCATGTAGTTCGTAACCGTTCATATAACCGCCTTTACGGAGCCGCACGATTTTCTCCACTGACAAAGACGTTGATCGTATGGCTTTCAGTACACTATACCAAACCTCTCGTAAAGCATGCGGAGACGACTACCTTGGCGAGGCGTGAAGACCACTCTGCCTTCGTATAAAAGCTCACTTATTCAAATACATTGCGCCAAATAGAACACTCGGCTAGGTAGACATAGGTCGCAGAAACAAAACTGAGAAGAATTTAACGTGGGAGCTTACAATCCTCGCATAACCAGTCGCAAACTCTTGGAGAGGTTTGGATGATTTCGAATAGTCTAAAAATGAACCGCAAAGCAGAGTATCTTGCATCCACAAGTGACTTACGTTATATCTCAAGCTGTTTTTTCCTGAACTGAACGTGGACCATTTCTCACGCATGTAAGCTATGCGGTTAGTCACCAGCGAATAAATGGACTACTAGAAAAGAACCAGACGGTGAATGTTCAAGAAAAGCTGTTTACTGCGCGACGCAGACTTTATTTATCACGCTTTTTATCTGCTGGGTTATCAATGTCCCTTCCCTCGGTATAATTGAACGCGAGTTCAACTCTCGCCTGAGGTCAAATGTTTTCCTACCACTCAATTCTCTTAGTCGTATTCAAAACATCATAACAGTGCGAAAAAGCAGTAAAACTCAAGAAACCTTAAAATTATCCAAGTACAATGACTGTCAGCTTAACTGGGTCTATGGAGCAATGTTGCTTACCCGGGCAAACCTGTTGATGATCGGTGGCTGATAGCTATGGAGAGGTAATGAAGATTGAGGATGAGTATGCGGTGGCCTCGGTGGTGTAGTGGTTACACGTGTCTCGGGTATGTATGAAACTGGTTCAACTCCCGTTTGAGATCGAAGTTTTGCTCATCACTCAATTCTTTTGTTATGAAAGTTATATTGCGAGTTATCTGACCTCTCTACGGTTTGAAAAATTGAAAACTGCCCGGAACATTGGCCAATACTGCACCGTGTTGTGTCCTAATAAATTGTTCTGCTCGCATGCTCGTGTTTGCTCAACAAAAAACACTTCATATTCGAGTAAGTTCTCTTCCTCCCCTGCTTGTAAAGTTGCTGAAGGCGCTTTATCCAAAAAGTACTATTTTCCAGCAAAACAAAAAAGTCCAATGACCCTTTGAATTAATCTTTCCGGACATCCATTATTTAGAAAAAGACAAACAAGATCCAACCACCTTTTGTCCAGAACGGAGCGTTCTGCAGTCATCAAACACATTTTCTGTAACTTACAACTTCATTTGATTTGCACAGATTTCATGGTAACAGCGAAAAATTTAAAAAATAAGTCTCTTAATTTTGATCAGTTTTGACGGATGCTTAATGCATTTTAGTTCGTTCGGCATGTTAAAGCCGACTGAATGCATATCTGATCTTCAAAATGGTTCGCATTATCTCCCAATGTGAAATTTCAAAACTACTACCATTTCAAACAGTTCAATCACCAATCTCCTCCAACGAGTAGATTGAAGGCTTGGTGGTCATAGGACACGGGTTAAATCATCGACCAAGTGTATGTTGCAGCACACCTCTAACCACTGCGACATCAGTATCCTCACTATAGTTTTATGCCATTTTTATTGATATATAAGGACCACAATTTGACAAACTAAACTTGATTTTCGGCATATCTGACGTTGATGCACCAACGAAAACATGTGACACTATTTTCACAAGGCTTCGCCTATACTTGCTGTCCAGTGCATTAAAATCAATGCATGGTGTCCGTTGTACAGTAGTGCTCACTGTAACATATTTACTAATGCTATAGATATCTGTCGAGTCTTCGCCGTAGAAAGAATATCTTGTTTCGATGCTGCATAAGTACAGACACAGCTGGAAACGAGGACCAACATAAATTGACAAGATATCACAAGTGCTGGCTTTTTCGCAGAACACTTTTGAGGTGTGGTGGAATCAGTTTAATTCGTGCTTCCTGAAACGATATAGACTTCAATTTGCTCAAGGAATCTGTCTGAAATTCTGTCAACTTCTTCATGTGTCATTGATCATTTTTGTTACATCCTTTATCTGATATTAATGAGAATATTACTGGTTTCTAACGCGATCTCATAATCTATTACTTGAACTTGCCCGACTTTTATCTATTTTGTTCATCCTACTTTCATTCTCTCTAATATTTTGAATAATAAAAAGGAATATTCAAAGGCCATAAAGCCATTCGTTCGGCGATCTGATGACTCACCGGCAACCGAAGCATTTGATGCACTTGCTGTAATAATAATGAGGGTAAGTTACTCATAAGAATACCCTACTTTTTCATAGCTCTAAGTAGTTTATGCCAAGCGTGCTTTGTATATGTTCTAGATTTTGCATATCTCGAAGAATTGAATCTTCTCTCCGAGTGCTACATGGAGGGAATCATACGCGATGAAACTTCTACACGTATCGCTTCAGGAGTTTATTGGTGCGGTCAGCTAGTAATATCTAAATACTAATCACTGTGTTAAAGTTTGACAAGCATAAAAAAGACTTAAGAGTCTTGACACTCATAATCTTGGATGCTCACATATTTTAGGAAAATATTAGACCAACTGCTTTTTAAATATCTGAAATTTTCAGCTAAAGACTAGTGCAGCGCTTGATCACCTAGAACAATTAATTTCCATAGTGAGAAGGCTCTTAAATCGGTAGAAAATATTAATCGTAATGTAACTGTACTGAAGTGATTGCCAATTTTGTTGTGGAATTAATTCTTATTAATAAAATCTTTTTAACTTTTGACATGTCCAGCTGCAGCAAAACTATTTCACGGCCTCACTAACGTCACTTATTTTTCGCGCAGGAGTGAATTCGTCACGTTTAACTTCATCTTCCAACGTATTCAACCGAGCTATAACATCGAAAAACTTGCTTTTTCGTAATGAAATGGTAAGCGATTGAGATGTAGTAGCTTTGATATATATAGTTTGACATTAACTTGACCCAAGCATCTGGTTTTGCAACAAATCAACTATCATTGTTGTGCTGCTGTCATACTCAGAATGGTAAACATCAACAAAGACACCTGATCACTTTGCCATACAGTCCAGAGCTGACCGCCTCACCTTCCTGTGCAGTATTCGTTTGCCCACGTAATAATTCCACTCAATATGTCACATTGTAAATGCCGCCTCGAAATTTCACTTGGGCCAGATTTTCATGCAGACCTAATCCGAATGATCACCTGTTCAATTACCTAGATGTTCAACTTTCATATTCAAATCCATGTTCAATAGAACATGTTACCAAATTACATTGCTCCAAGCAAGGTCTGCAAAAAAAAAAAAACAGTCGAATATGCAGGTATTTTTCAATCTACCAGCCATTAGCAATCGACTGTTAATCACTGCAATTTCGGGTGACCTTGTCACTGGAAATGTTGTGATTTATTATCGCACAAATGTGAAGTGATTTTTTACTTCGCGCGAGCCATGTAACATCTTCGGCGTCGATTCTTCTATGGAGTATAATTCTTTACAAGGATCTGACTGAACCCAAGACACCGTGCTTCTGATGAAGCTGATAGGCCGAAACACCTGTTTAGCACTTTATAAATGCCATAACATACCTCACCAAAAGCATAAAATATGTTACCAGATTACATTCTTTTGAGTGAGATATTTAACAAACAGTCAAATATAAAGATATTTTCCAAGTTTGACTCTGTCGCCTTGTGTAATCCATATCGCAGTTTCTTTAATCTTACTACCGTCTTTTTCATGAACGTCCAAAAAAACTGACTGAGTACATCTCTTTACAATCTCGGGGATAGCCAGGAGAGGAGCTGTGGTAGTGTGATGGCTAGCAGGAGCCTTTATAAGGGTGAGACACGGATTCAACTCCTGTGAGATTTAAAGTCCCACGTATCACTAAATATTATTGCATTTATAGTTACAGCACTTAATACCACTTAAACAGTAGTCAAATAAAGAATTTATCTGGATTACAAATATTCAGATGGTATATTAAAAACTTCGACAAGGCTCTCCTCTAGCTTCACGAAGTTCACAAAAGGACAATGGTAATAACACGACATCACGTACTGTCATTATAACATCTCCCTATCTTTGCTACAAAGTACGGTTCACTGTGGAACGTGTGGATGTGATAAAGCGGGGGTTACCACCGAGATGTACGTAAAGCCACTGATGTATTAACCTTATTAAGTGCTTTGAACATTTTCACAGACTATACTGAAAGTTTATTAGCAAGGTCTAAAAACAAAAAGAAAACCGGCGATTGAGAGATGTTTACAACGGTGTTGATATTGATATTGCTGTTGCGATTCCGCAGTAGAAGTCAAAAATGTCAACGCGGAAAACTCTTTGTGTTCTGAACAGGCACCAATAATCCAAAAAATTACCTCTCATGAAGAGTGAGTCATTATCTCACGAGACATTTCACCTTTCTCCTGTTTTAATGTTCTGACCTACCTTGGGACCGGTAAAGAAAGCACTAATAACCTACTAAATCACACGAGTAGTCATATACTATATAAGGTTCGAAGAAGGTTAATTCGCTGACACGTCAACCATCGACTGCTGCTACCACCACTATCGCCAACCGCTCGTCGACCAAACAAAATCTCTTGAAGACGTCCTTTTGTTATTCACCTCTCATCAGGAAAAAACGGAAAAAGAAGTTACAGATCAGAACAGACAGATTTCAGGGAACGAATTTTAAGAGGCTGCTCAGTAGTGCGGGAATCATTGCGTCGAAGTAGTGTTCACGACTTCAAAATATTGAATCAACCCATTCTCTGATATTTGACAAAAATATAATTAGACTCTTCTAATTTAGACGTCAGTTCACAGAATGGCGGCGACGGAGACGCGTCAACATGCAGGCCTCCATCGAAACTTATCACAAATAAGTCCTTTCACTTAATTCCAATTCTCATGCTTTCAAACTTTCTCATCCAAAAAATGAAAGCCCATAAATTACTACTAAAATAAAGTGCTACACATAGCAAAAGCTCTGTGTAATCATGACGTCAAAGAGAACATATCACATAGCTTCTGATTTTAAACGTTTATTTAAACTCATAACATTGACTGTTATAATAATAAATTTTCTATTTATTATTTTACAGGATGTAACTTATGGGTTTTAACAGATTTCACTTCGTTGAATATGTAGTAAGACATTCTAAGGCATTCTAGAAATATAAAGTCACCCCGTCCACAGTGATAGTCATATTCACATGACAATTAATTACTACTCAGGCCCTCTTCATTACATGCCGTTCAGAGCTCGTCCAGCACAATAGACCTTATCGGCCCTAGTGGCGTTCGGACACAGCGTGTATGGACCACATATTTCATCCCTTTTGAAGCAGTGTGACGTTCCTCCACACATATACGTATTCCAGTGATGTCCAATGCATTCTAGAAGCACCAAATCTAGTTTCAGACATTGTTTAACTCTTCGGACATTTTAAATTACCATTGCACGTGCAATCTGTTTCATCAGAACCATCCATGCAGTCAGCTATGCCATTGCATCGCGCAGTCTTTGGAATACATTTGGATTCGTGACGGCAGCGTATTGAGTTGTCGGGACACTAAGAAGATCAGTGAGAAACTTGGAAACTGGAATATGATGGTATAAAAGACTTTACTTTGCTGCAACCCATTTCATCCTCGCCATTCATACAATCCCATACACTGTCGCAGAGCTTAGCTTTTGAGATGCACTTAACCTTCCCAGAGGCAGAACGGCATTCAAACTTATCGGAATCCTGAAATAGTTGGTGAGATCGGCTTGTCAGCTGTGTGGAAATCACTGAGCTCACCTCACATTTGCAGTCCCTCTCGTCTTCACCAGCAGAACAATCATCTATGCCATCGCATACCTAAAATAACAAAGAAAAAGTGCTATAATAATTTTCAGTGTGATATCAGGACTTTACCAGCATTTGTGGTACACATTTGCCATCATTACACGTAAAGGCAAGTCGATCGTCGCATTTTGTGCAGTTGAAAGCGCATTGCTCGATGATTCCTGAACATGCTTCTCCTTCTGGATAGTTTCGTCCATCAGCGCACGTCACATATGGAATCTAAGCTGAAGTCGTTAGCTTTGTCCACGACAATAAGTTTCAACAAAGTCGTGCCTTTTCAGATTCGTCCAGAAGACATGAACCTGGACAATCCTTTTCGTCGATACCATCGCTACAGTCCGCTATTCCGTCACAGATCTTAGAGCGCTCGAGACATTGTCCGTCAGAGCAGAGCGCTTTTTCTGATCCAGAGCAACTTCGGCAGTCGCAATTCTAACATTTTGACCTTTCAGAATGACACCAACTACACAGAAAAATCTTTTCACCTTCTCATCCATTCGATCGGGACACTGTGGAAACCCATCACACAGCTGACCAGCCGGGATACACCGCTTCGTAGAAGCGCAAAACTATAACTGATAAGAAAACTTTAACATCATAAACAAAGTTGCTCTGAGGGTAAATATCCAAAAATTAGCAGATGGCTCATGATCGATCAGGTGCTCGTGACAGTCGTTGTGTATCAATGATCATTTTATAATTAACTAAAGGATCACTTCACGGACATTATGTCCTCTATAATGACCCACCATGGCTCCTCGAGTGCAACTTGTGCAGTTTGACTCGTCGTCTTCAGTGTCACAGTCCACTACACCATCACAAATCGAGCTCGGTGGAAGGCAGAGAGACGTTGCCGGACATCTCAACTCTCCTTCATCGCATGAATTTTCTGTAAGAAGCGCATGCTCTTCACATTAGTGATTAGTCCGTGAAATAAAGCTTACTACAATGATATATCTCATCGTACTCATCAGGACAATGAGGTATGCCATCACAAAGTTGCTCGGCTCTCAAGCAAACTTTGACATTTGTTCTGTTGGAAATCACGCACGAAAACGCAGACTGGCATTCTGAAAAAAGTAGAATCCAGTCTTCTAAAAGATAAAGAGGTGGTGGTCCCTACCTTTGCAGTTCAACTCGTCAGATCCATCTGAGCAATCACTCTTTCCGTCACATCGCAATGCTGTACTAATCACCATGCTCTAAAAGTCGAAATTAAAAAAGACTTTTGTAGCAACGTTTGGGAAAGCACATAAACTCCCGCTAATCCGTACTCTCGCCAATCTTTATAAAGGAATAGTTGCAAATAACAGCTGCAGAAAGTAACTTTTCGACCGGACCACAAAATTTGCGCTGTGAAATCTATCGATTAGGTACGAAAAGTACAGAAAGAGTGGCCTGAGAAAAACTGAGGAATCAGAGAGAGTCGGTCAAGAATGATCATTGCCTACCAAAGAGCCTTAATCCATGCGAGATATGCCTGATGCCAGTACAAACGTGTTGATTAATTCCATTTTATACACAAAATACATACTGGTTTATTGGTGCAGGCGAATCCAAATCCATCACACAATGTAACGTTCGGCGGAAAGAGTGCGGTGGAAGGAATACTATGCACGAGTCGAATATCGGCGTGTCGCAACTCTCCCAGAACGTCGTCTTTTTCGTTATCCAAAGGGTCCGGCTTAGGAAAAAGGTGTGTTTCACGAAGAATCTGAAACTGTGCGTCTAACAAAGCAAGTATACAACAACTACATGCATGAAGTGCCATTAACCTCCATTTGCACTCGAGGCCGCGTCTGATGTTGTGCTTCGCTTTCTGCGGTGGTGGTTAAAATGACGACGGCTGGTATAAGAGCCAGAAGAAGAGCAATAATAATACAAATCCCTGCCACAATTACTACCACAGGCAACTGAAACGCAACAAGCGGAAAAGGTAATTCGTGTCGATATCGTAATTAGAGCTGATAATCTGATAACACAATAACATGCTTTGAGCTTTTAATGAGGTCTGGTACGGCACTTATACAATGTAAGACAGCTGCTGTTTCGCCCTTTCAGGCTCATCAGTAGCACGGTGCCTTTCGATTCAGCCGATCCTTTGCAGAGGGAAACATCCTACTTATAACGGCTCGAAACATGTTATCACGTTATCAGATTATCATTGTTGCTGTTTTTGAGCGCGGTCTATATAAATAATTTAGCGTAAATGTGGATTAGAGCTTAATTTTTCAGAAGCAGTACTAGAGGACTTACTTTCAAGAAGCAAGAACAACAGGTTCGTCCTACATACTCACGAAAACGTTCAACTCGGCCCGCAGAAATTGCTTCGGTTAATCTAAGATTTGAAATTGAACTCCCATAGTGACGAAACTCCACGAAAATCACCGAAGTACTCACCTCGCTTGTTGTGGTTGCTGAGATTGTTGGGCATGTCTCGGTGTGTGCATGTTTTTCTCTCTTTGTAAGTTAGTTAGATGCTCTTGGTTTTTCTTGAAAATTTCGGTATAGTTACATTTGAAATGAGTCAGAGTACGTTCACAAAACAATGATAATTAACTTACACTTTGCTGTAGAGAATATACGGCAGCACTTCTATCTAATGTTGGATCGACTGGTAGTGACATAAATTAAAATGAGCTATGAGATTTTGTTAGGCGCTCGACTATCTCCCTATCCCCTATGTCCTAAACTGAAATATTAGCGATTTAGGTTTCAAATATAGGGAGAAAAAGGAGAATATGTACTTATACGAAAAGAAAGCCGAGTGACATGCGTAGACCAAAAAGTATACAAGATAGGAAAAACGAACAACTCGCTCGGGATTGCTGACGATGTTGCAGAGTGGCATCTCATGACACACAAAAATCGCGCCCAAATTGACCAGATCAACTGTTTTTTTTTGTGGAAAAGATCACTACTGATTTGAGGAGTGACGCAGTCTCTATGTTGATGAGGTCCTTCTTATTACCTGAGTGAAACCGTGGGATTGTTGATGAGCAACATCATTTTTTTGTAGCTCAATTGGTATTATCAGTATTAACCAATGGTAGTTTAGATATGCTTCATTAATTTTGAGATCACTCAGATACTGGAACCGTAGATCACATCGATTTTCTCAACATAAACTTGAACACCGCTAGTGATCAATTTTGTATTTCTCTACAGCAATGACCTAGTATTTTAATATTTCTTCGCACCTCGTTTGAAACTATTAAGAAGAAGCAATGAAGACATTCCAACCTGAGCTCTCATTCTTTCATCTCCTTAAACATTTAGTAAGTTTAATGTCATCAAAAAATATAGATGGTCAATTTTTCAACCAGCACACTTTGAACCTTTTTACAATAGCATTTACAGGTAAACATATACGTACCATGTGTTAGACGTCGCAGTATCACCACTAATTATACTGAGGAAAACGATATTACTAAGCAGCATAGATTTTTTCAAAAAATTGTTCTCTTCATTGGAAGAAGAAATGAAGAGCGGTCGGAAGGATCAACACTAAAAAAAAACCCGACTTCACTGTTAAGAGTAATGACTACCGTTGCCGACTTGTCTTTCGTCCCAGTCGCTTGATTTTAGGCAGCAGCACTACTCATTACAAAGGCGCATTTACTAACGCTGGTTGCTCTAACGTGCGCCAACGCTGCCACTTTACGTCATAAGAGTAGGTGCCATACTTCCTGGAGTTTGCAACCCTTGAGGGATTAGAATTAAACTCTACCCAGTAAATACCGTTGAGTCAAATATATTCTATAAAAAGCCGGCCATACGAAAATAGATCAGCAATTAGCCAGTTGTCCCGAGTTTTCGGAAGATGAACGGAAGTGAAGGAACAAATTGAAGAAGGACATGGTGGAAATCAGGAATTAGACTAGACAAGTTGTCTGGTTTCCGTATAACTAAGCGACTGAAAACTGACACGTCGACAGCTGATCATAATTCTTCAACTAGGTGCAGTTTATTTAGTTTCCATACATACAGACTGAGACAGCATAGAGAATTCTATAACTCTATATAAAGAATTTCATAATTTACGCTTGGGCTGTCACAGACCAATTGTCACGAGTGAATGATGTAAACTGAAAAGACCTTTTCCTATTCATAAAGCATACACATACCTTACCACTAATCAGTATCTATCCTTTCTAATATCCCTATCTTATTCCTGCTTTTCCTACCGGCTTTCATGGGTATTAGTCTACTGTTTACGAATAATAATTTCATAACTAGCACATCTTACACGTTGTTGACACGTTGTTGGTTCAACAGGGTGTCTCCGTTAGGTCTTGAAAATTCAGACCAAAAGTCACTTTGAGGTCATGGTTTTTTTTGGTGTATGCGATGGTGAGGTTCTTTTCATTTTGACTCCACCAATTTCTGTAGTCTGCCGTTCCACATATTCTCAAGGAAAGCTCGTCTACATAATAGTACAAAGTCTAAAATCATGCTCAACCACTATGGGACGATATGCTCGAGAAATGGTAAATGATGATCACATCCTCGAGTTTTGCAGCAAATGACCAAGCTCCATTACGTTACGATCTTTTATGGCTGGTTTTTTGTTATTCCATGTCTATGTTATTTAACTTTCCTGAGGTTTATGTGATTTTTTTTTTCAAATCTTTACCTCCATCTCCTATGGCGTAGCGTCCAATCAAAGCGTCGCATTGAAATCAGCATGTCGCTATCGGTAATCATTGGATATTAACAATCTAGTTCTTCAAAATCATCATTATTTCCCCCAATTAAAAACGATTTTGTGAAAACTATTGCATCTTTGGCCTTTACAATCACTTGCGGTGGTCTAAGTCGATGTCTCAGCTGCCGTAGACAAGCCTGGATCCAAGTCACCAACCCGCGGAGAATGGAAGGCTTGGTTAGCCTGGCATGCTGGGTCAAAAGGAAGACCACACACCGTGGTTCACGGGCTCATCTAATTACTAAGTCAGCCTTGCTTCGATTTTTATGAAGGCAAGTGTAATAGCTTCTAAGGCACTGTCAGCAGTATAACATGTTAGCCTAAGCGACACTCCTACTACCTGCCACAATGTAGCGGAAGGTTTCTCTCGGATAGAAGGGTCTGTTGGATAAATGACCACCAACTTTCTTCTTTCTGCAAAAGCTATGAAGAGGCATACTCTAAGTACGGAATAAATAGCAATGAATGCGCAGAAAAATCGTCTACCAAATGATAAGCACAGTCTGACCGAATGCGGATAAAGTTTGCTCATCACCTGGAAAAGTTGAAATTGTTTGATAGGCTTAGTGTGCAATACAGAGAAGTCTTAGATTGGATATGTATGGATAAATGAATCTTTTCATCTCCTCACAAACTTATAAGCGGATGGCAATTGAACATGAACCTCACTGAGATGCTGATGGTTCCAGATGACATATCACCCGTTTCAGCTGTACTACTGAGACTCTCATCGTTTGAACTTATGCACAGATGCTCACCTATGCAGTATTCGTGTGCCAAACCTTGCTCTACTTGTCATCTCAGTCAAGAGCATCCGATCGAGTGACTACAGTAGCTTCGGATAAGACGATGTGCGCTTCTACAGAGAGCACGGCAAACTATCAAAGTTACTATTAAACAGTCAGCATTGTAAAGTTAATTGCCCACTTTACTTTAAGTTTCGAAGAGTCGTCGATAAGACGCCGTTGTTAGTTCAAGTACGCAGAATATACCAGATTCTCATTCTTGTTCTAGGCTCCCTGATTCTACAAGACCTAGGAAGTCGTAATATATACACGCAGACTACTAGATTCTGAGCCCCCTACTGACAACCTGACGAAACGGACAAACAAATTGAGGGTAATGAGAGGAGAAGACTCAACACATTCAACGCATTCAACGCAGCTTTTTTATGTCAGTGAAAAAATGTGAGACAATAGATGGATGACTCGGTGACGTTGATGTGTTAAGACGCGAGAAAAGATATAGGAATTCACATGGGAGCCCACGGGATAACGTGATGTAAGCTTCACTGGCCGTCTTCACTGAGTAAAAAATATCATTATTGATGACTTAGAAATCAGCAGCCGCTTTCTCAGTAAGGAGTGTTGTAGTCTTTTATCAGAAAATACCGTAATAAAATGAGTCATGCAGAAGTAGACTTAAGATGACACCTGCATTGTTTCGCGGATTGTTTCAGCATTTGCACGAAAATCGGTTCATCACATTCTACACAAAGCAATCTTTCCTTGCGCAATGGACGAACGCCAAACGATTCAGGAAATGAGACAGCAAACCCATTGCAAATAAATGTTTAATCAGATTATTGGTTGAGTTAGGAGAATTTGTGGTTTTGAAAACATTGGTGGAGTATTGTTTAGTTGATCTGACGCCATCACATTAGTACTGAGCAAACCAAAAGTTTTCGAAATTAGTAAAAAGGCGCTAATCTACATCAACATTTGAGTTAATAAGTCAACATGAAATATACGAGCCGTGGACGATCGCCGAGTCCGAACTTGCAAAACATTGTGCAAAGCCAATAAAAGAAAGTTTTCAAAAGAGAGAAGCACAAGTTCATTTTAAAACTGCAGTGGACAGGAAGACGATTTGTTACGATCATCAAACGTTCGCTAATTGCCAGACTGAGACTTCAATTTGTATCCAAAAATTTAGACAATTAACGTGGTCAGTAAGCAGAATTCCTTTGCCAACTATGATCATCGCTCTCCGACTGATTATTACCTCTTCACCACTGATGTTTGGCACTGATATCGTATATCGTCGTTATAGATACGAGTCTCTTCTGGTTAAGCAAATAATTGTTATCACCACTGACTTCTCCTAGCACGCTTGCTATCTATAACCAATAATGCGCCGCACGTACATAATAGTGTACATGGGTTAGGTATGACTTCTTCGAATCATCTCAGCTCCTTACGCTTACTTTGAGGACTTTTCCCACTATATGATCTAAACACTAGAATGATGTTTCGAGAAATTGTGTTCCGCTAATTGATTCTCTGGGCGATGCGATGCGAACCATTCTCCTCGTTTTAATTATGAACACGTGAATTTTTCAGATTAAAGCGAATATAATTCTAGTCCATAGACCTGCAGAACTCGGTGCTTTGTTTTTACACTATGAATTGTTACGACTAGATCCACTAGCATCAAAATCGGTAGGAATCAAGCGAGTTTGGACACACATATGTTCATCAAAAGAATGAAAGGAATCTCAGAACTACACAACACATAAGCTTTTATATGCATATGGAAAAACCAGCCTAACAGTATCAAAACGACATGAAACTAAAGGAAAGGAGTAGAACGAGCAATTAGCAATCATTCAAAATAGTAGATCCATCCAATCATCTCGTACTGCAAGAATATTACCTCCTCGATCAAAGCAGTAACTAGAAGACACTAGGATACTAGAGATTTCCCATACACGTTTATATGTCCAAAAATCGATACATCGCGTCAGCCCACCCTGCGTCTCACCCAACAGCCTGAGAATTGAGCCAATGTCACTTGCTCGCACATGTGAATTCAACTTATTTTCCCTGTTGCACTCCACAGAAATGGTCTTTCTAGAAAATATCCACAGCCTTTGAATCAGCAACCATTCCCCATCAAATGATTACAAAAATCTAAAGAAGAGCACCGTCTTGAGAGAAAAGTACTTGTGTGGAACACAAGGGTTCTCCTTCTGGAACAGTGTTAAAGGAAGGCTATTACGAGAACCGGCAATGCGGCGCTTTAGCGAGAGAATTAAGCTCCCGAATGACTGCTAACACTTCTATAAAAAGTTTCTATCCATAGAAAAACATAGATTATTCATTTACCCTCTGACAATCGACAAGTACTAAAAACACTTGTACTTTAGCCAGTTTATTCTTGTCGATGTACGCGTACTTCAGTAGTACTGCTATCAACACATTTTCGTGAAGCCTCAAGAAAATAAACCGCATCTGGCAACGAAAAACGTTTAGATGGCATCATCTTACGCTAGACCAAAACAAAAACAAAATAGCTCTAAATTCCAACAAATACCTCGTTCATGGCACGAATTCATGCTTGACCTTCATCGACTGCAACTAAAGAGTTAACAATGATGCCCGCAGTTGTTTGATAGTGGTCTCCCTGAAAACAAAACAAATTTATAACAAACGAACTTTCTTCACTTTTGCTCCAATCATGACTATATAGCAAAGCCTTGCAAAATGATGCAGAGCAGAATAGATATCATAGAACATTGGAAGCGATTGCAACCTTATGAAGATAATAATATTGATACATTTATCACCATGCTGCGAAATAACCACACTTATTATTAGGTTATTCAATGAGTTTTGACACTAGAGCAGTAAAGACAAAATTCATTAGCCAAAAATAATTCAAACTGATGTCTAATAACATTCACATAAAGGTATCGTCGACGAACGTTTCACATGCGTCGATAGGAGATAATATCACCCAACGGGCAGTGCTGTACAGTCGACTGCTCTTGAGTAATATCGCTTGTTACCTATTGGTTCGAGTGAAACGTTCATCAACGATTCCATTATGTAAAGAGTTCTCCCACGAACGAGATTGGTTTAGACGAAAGGAAATGTGGAACTGACGAGGTTGCAGAGCCAAAACACGTGTGCTGCATTGTATAAGCGCCCACAACAGACAAAATGCATGGCCAAAAAAAGCTTCAGAGCATACTGAAATATGAGCGAGATCTAAAGTAACACTCAAAACGAGAGGTAAAATTTCATGATTTTAGTATTGTTCAATTACACATTTTCCTCTGAGCATTTTGATTATACAACTCACCTATACCTTATCTAAGATGGACTTTTCTTAGCAACAAATTCGCTTTCTAGTAATGCACGGATTGCGCGTAGGAGAAAATGCTGGTGAAGCTATGCCAAGATTAATAGAATTAGTGGCGACAACAAGACTGCAGAATGGACAGCTAGAAAGTACTTCGAAAAATTCGAAGGTGGGGAGAGCAGTCTAGGGGTTTAGCTGCTTTTGGGCTATCTAAAGAACACTTGCACACCATTTCGCTAGCGTTTTCCCTTGCAGGGAATTCATGCCTGACTAGAAAATTTGTTCCTATAACAGCTGCATCCTCAAGGAAGCATAAGCAAGCTGTATGCAAAAATAAGAAGAAAATTCGCGGCTCAGCAGTGCTAAAATCACGCAACTTTAACTATTTCTGGTTAATAAATTTTGTGTCCATGCTCTAGTGCCAAAACATGTAAAGGGATCTATAACAAATACTCTAGTTCCATGGCTAAATGATAGTTAAGCAATGGTGCAATCCACTGACTATTGATATCTGATATTTCTAGCTTTTAAAAGGCGAAACTTGTGGATGAGCTTTGCCCAGTTGAAATCTGAAAAAATGACGTTTCAGCTGTGAATGTGAAGATAATAGGTATTTAACAATTGTTGTGTAGCACAAAAACGATTTTGCAACAATTGTTTCTAAAAATAAATGATATTGAAGAATACAGATCACCAAATTTCATTATCATGCTTTTAGTTGACTATTATAAAACCTCGCTTAATATTGACACTTCCTGACAGCGTATTTTGAGCATTCTATGAGGTTTGTTATGGCACTTATAAAGTGCTGGACACATGTTTCGGTATTCCAAGCTCATCATTAGCACGGTGCCTTTCGATTCAATCAGTTTTCAGGAAATATATCTCCAATACGCTGCCAGGATGTATTAATTTTGGGCGAAGACCCAAAACAGTCTGTTGGAAGTGTTGATATATATAATATATATATATATATATATATATATATATACATATATACATGCATATACATGTATACGTATGTGTACATGTAATACATGTAATTATATGCATACATATGTATTTATACACGTACTCATATATATGCATGCACATGTGCACATGGTATATACATATACAAGCATATTTGGTGTTATAGCTTTGAACCAAGCAAACGTCTTTCGACAACCAACCACCCTGAAGGAACGGTACGGCAATCCCTTCATCGTAAGTTGAATGTAAATAGTTCGGCGCCGATTCCTTCAAAGAGGGGATATATCAGCAGAAAAGTGGCTAAACCAAGGGTATCATGCTACTGATAACGTCAGAAGGCTTAAAAACATGGCAAGGACCTTGTGCCATAACAGACATCATGGAAGGCTCAAAATTATGATGTGAGAATAAATAAGAATACGGACCAGCGCAGGAAAGAAAACCGAACAACCTGCGATATTGGTGCTTAGGTAGTTAAGTTCTCGCTTTCCTGTCTGCACGAACACACACTGGACTACATCCACGATTCAGTGATGCCTCTTGTAAGACATCGATTTCGTAGGAGGGCATATCCGCAAGATCTAACGTCATGTAAAGAATATAAATCATCGCCATCCAAACCATATCAAATGTACTGCATGGAAAGAATTCTTAACACAATGGACATCCATGGTCGGAATGATCAAGTATGCAGTGAATTGGGCCTGAATATAATGAGCGCTCCTACTGTTCAAATTCCTTCCTGTACATGTACTCATGAGCATATATGTATACGAAGATATCGTACATTTGTATACGCATGCGTATGCATAAATATGCACGCGTGTATGTACATATAGGGGCACATACACTCATATATATATATATATATACATATATATACATTGTATGTATGCATATATGTGCGGGCGCGTGTGGCACAGTGCCTAGTGGTGCTCCAAAACACAAGTGCCTGATTAGTCGATGGCCGATGATGGGACTCAGCTCTGAGAACTCAACAAGTCGTTCATCTCTTCGCTGGAGTCACTGTAAAAGCCACATATGCATTCAATCATCTCAAACGAAGCTAAGAATTGATGGCCAATGCATGAGCATATCTCAAAGATTGATCAGACCGCGAGCTATATTCTTTAATGTACGTATATATAGGCGTACAAATAACTTACAGATGGCTCAATTATCACGGGGAGCTATCATTCAGCAACTCATAGGTAAACGTGGGAGTCTTTCCCAAGCACAACTATTCTAAACGGCGTGAGAAAATCGCCTCCTTCAAGTGAAATTTCACTTTTCATAGAAACAAGAGAACGATTCTGATCCCAAAAATCTGATGTCATTCGATCGTCAGCCGGATCTTTTTCCTGCTCGCAAAAATAAGCAAGAAAGGTTGACAACTACGAAGAATACGACCGGCAACTCAATCACTCCTGTCAGCGCTATGGAGATATAGACCAATAGACGCCATAGTGGTCTGTTCTCAGAGACACTCATGCTGCAAGTCAATGTCGAATCTTAAGGGCCGAAGGCTGCAACACACTTATTTACAAACTTACAAGACACCGAAGAAATGCGATAAATGAAGATCTTAGTGAGAGTATAGCAGTTGCAGTCGATACTCTGAAACCTGAGAAGAGCACTCACAATACCGATGCTTGCCAACTACAAAACCAGGATAAGTATACCCTATCGGCCGAGCGGAGCAGTCTCTAAGAAAGACAATGAAAAAAAACTATTTATGATGGTCCATCTCTACATTGTCAAGCTCTTTCACACCCATATTAATAAAGAAGGATCGATTTGTTCTCCATCAATTTTATTCCCAACTATGATAGTTAAGCAATGGTGCAATGCACTGACCATTGATATCTGATATCTTTTGCTTGTTAAAGGCGAAACTTGTGGATGAGCTCTGCCCATATGAAATCTGAAAAATGACGTTTCAGCTCCGAAGGTGACGATAATAGGTATTCAACAATTGCTGTGTAGCACAAAAACGACTTTGCAACAATTTTCTCTGAAAATAAGTGATATTGAACAATTCAGATCACCAAATTCCAATACCATACTTTTAGTTGACTATTATGAAACTTGGCTTAATACTGACACTTTCTGACAGCGTATTTTGAGCATTCCGTGAGCTTTGTTATCGCACTTATAAAGTGCTGCACATACGTTTCGGTATTCCACCCTCATCATAAGCACGGCGCCTTTCGATTCAATCAGTTTTCCGGAAATATATCCCCAATACGCTGCCAGGATGTATTAATTTTAGGCGAACTCTCGAAACAGTCGGTTGGAAGTGTTGATATATATATATATATATATATATATATATATATATACGAGCATATACATGTATACGCATGTGTACATGTAATACATGTAATTGTTTGCACAGGTATGTATTTATACACGTACTCATATATATGCATGCACAAGTGCACGTGGTAATATGCATATACAAGCATATTTGGTATTATAGCCGTAAACCAAGCAAACGTCAACCGACAACCAACCACCCTGAAGAAACGGTACCGCAATCTTTTCATCGTAAGTTAAGTGTAAATAGTTCGGCGCCGTTACCTTCAGACGGTGGATATATCCGCAGAAAACTGACTGGACCGAAGGGCGTTGTGCTATAATAAGGCCAAGAGCGTCAAACACATGGCAAGGACATTGTGCCATAACAGACCTCATGAAAGGCTCAAAATATGATGTGAGAATAAATAAGAATACGGACCAGCGCAGGAAGAAAACCGAACAACCTACGATATCGGTGCTCAGGTATTTAAGTTCTCGCTTTCCTGTCTGCACGAACCCACACTGGGCTACATCCACGATTTAGTGATGCCTCTTGTACGCATCAATTTCGTAGGAGGGCATATCCACAAGCATTAACGTCATGTAAAAAAAATCATTGCCATCGAAACCATATCAAATGTACTCAATGATGCATGGAAAGAATTCTTCACACAATGGACATCCATGGTCGGAATGATCACATATGCAGTGAATTGGCCTGAATATATTGGGAGCTCCTACTGTTCAAATTTCGGCCTGTACATGTACTTATAAGAATATATGTATACGAAGATATCGTACAAATGTACGGGCGAGTGTGGCACAGTGCCCAGTGGTGCTCGGAGACACAAGTGCCTGATCAGTCGATGGCCCGTGATGGGACTCAGCTCTGAGGACTCAACAAGTCGTTCATCTCCTTGCGGCAGTCACTGCAAAAGCCACATATGCATTCAATCACCTCAAACGAAGCTAAGAATTGATGCCCGATGCATGAGCATATTTCAAGGATTGATCAGACCGCAAGTTTTATCCTTTGAATGTACGTATATATAGACGTGCAAATAACTTACAGATGGTTCACTTATCACGGGGAGCTATCATTCAGCAACTCATAGGTAAACGTGGGGAGTCATCCCTAAGCACAGCTATTCTAGACGGCGTGAGAAAATCGCTTCCTCCAAGTAAAATTTTACTTTTCATAGAAAGAAGAGAACGATTCTGATCTCAAAAATTTGATGTCATTCGATCGTCAGCCGGATCTTTTTCCTGCTCGCAAAAATAAGCAAGAAAAGGTTGACAACTACGAAGAATACGACTGGCATCTCAATCACTCCTGTCAGCGCTATGGAGGTATAGACCAATAGACGCCAAAGTGGTCTGTTCTCAGAGACACTCATGCTGCAAGTCAATGTCGAATCTTAAGAGCCGAAGGCTGCAACACACTTATTTACAAACTTATAAGACACCGAAGAAATGCGATAAATGAAGATCTTAGTGAGAGTATAGCAGTTGCAGTCGATATTCTGAAAGCTGAGAAGAGCACTCACGATACCGATGTTTGATAATTACAAAACCAAGATAACTGTACCCTGACGCCCAAGGAAGCAGTCACCCAGAAAGACAATGAGGAAAACTATTCACGATAGTACTGATTTCTTTATTGTCAAGCTCTATCACACCCATATGAAATGAAGAAGAATGGATTTTTTCTTCATTAATCTCATTACCAACATCTGACACACTGTTCTGTCGGTAAAGAATCGAGCAGAACCTGGCCGATGCAGGATAGAGCTTGGACACAGAAAAGGCCTTGCGCCTGTGGTCACCACTTTTTTTCAGTGCATTGGCGGATTTCTTGCACGTAACCTCCTAGAGTGAGCAGTCTCTACTCACAGAAACCGTGACACTTCCGAAGAGAGGAAACATTCAGAACATCGACAACTATTAAGCGATCTGCTTACTAGCTGTGGGCTATAAACTCTACCTTCGCGCCATCCCAGATAGGACCAACACATTCCAGTCGAAGGCTAGCCATGCGAGGAATTAGGGATTTGAAAAGAATTTACGACGATATATAACGCCTACACGATGAAAATACTCACAGAGATATTAAGATCACGAACTCAGTGCCCACTTTCTTGCAAACATTTGGTATACAAATCGTCCATACATTCCTTAGGATGGAGCTGACTTGAATCAAACTCGCTTGCTGCTCATGCACGAATGGCGCGTATGGAAAAGTGCTAGTGAAGCGGTGCTCAAGATTTAAGAAGCTTGGAGCGATAATATAGTTGCAGTGAGGCCAGCTACGAAGTGGTTCGCGAAGTTCAAAGTTGGAGGAAACAGTTTGGAGGATCAGCCGGGGTCGCGCCGTCCACAGGAAGCTTCATTAGTATTGCGCGCTACCGCAGTAGAATTTCCCGCCATGCGCCGTTCGTAAACGAGTACCAGGCAAATCCCATCCCAAAGTAGCAGCATCGTGGAGCAGATAAAAGTAAGCTATAATCCAGAATGTTCAAAATAAAATGTGCAAACCAACGATATTGAAATCATGTGTATTAGGTACTTCTGGTTAACAAATTTGGTGTTTACCGCTCTACTTATGAAACGACCTAATGGAACAAAAGCAGACAGAAAAGCTATGGGCAGCTAAAGCTGTACATGACGGTTACTAGTAAGCTATATAGAGATTTTGCAACGAAAATAGCACTGTTTTATAACGGGATACCATTGATACAAAAGGAAAAATTGGCAAGATGTCACCAATTCCTAAAGTCATTCATTGCCACAACTGGATGGCTGAGAGTCACAATAACTTCACTTTGATGATAACATCGTTCTTGAAATCAGCACGAAGAAGTGTGTGAATTGAGGAGCGTTCAAGCGTACCAAGGCTGTAGTGGAAAAAGCAAGAAACACCTGATCCTGTGCCCACTTTCGACTCAATAATCCCTCTTGCGTCAACATATGATTTGGGTACCCGATCATTATGTAAAGCTGAGTGTGGAACCATTCAGTATCATAGACAGTTGAAAAAGCGATGCTAGATATATTCGGTATGTCGAGAAAAGAAAGGATGTAAACTTCTATCCTAAATTAAACGAACGAAATCAGAGATATGCCATACTATCGAAGTTTAGGTGTACCAGTACCTAATGCATTTCAACGACAACCGATGGACAAAGGTCGTTACCGGGGGAATTTCTCGGAATGCCATACGCTAGCAAAATAAAACATCAGCACAATGGTCTAAAATCCTTCGAAAACCACAGATGCTTGACAAATTTGCGCAGCCAGAAGAAATCACCGGTCTGCTTCTTCACACTATGAAAGAACGTCGTGGATAACTGGTGGAGCACAGTTTCTAACATCAAAGATAGCCAGACCGTAGATTTCCGTAGTACGTTTCGTTACCGACTGTCGGACAGCGTGGAGCTGGAGGATCTACCTCACGTCGAACCGCGATGTGTATCACTACTCAGCCACAGCTTTAGTAACATAAGCAACTACATAGGTATATCTACAAATATATACGTACATAAATATGTATGTATGTATATATGTTTGCCTGTATACATATATATACACGTATCGACAAATGAGTGTGCAGATAGGTATGCACGCATATATATATATATATATATATATATATATATATATGCTTATGTACGTGTATTACGTCATATTTACGCACATGAACATATATGTATACATACACACACGTACATATATATATATATATATATATATGTACACGCAGATACATGTAAGCAACTATATATATGTCGATATATGTATATATAAGTTGTATACATGCAGCTCCACGAAATATGACACACATGCGCATAAATACACATTTATTACCACATATAAGCATATATATGTACACGTACATATATGTACATATGTACACAGACACATATGCATTTGGGGGGGGGGGGGGGGGCTGACGAAAGGTTGCGTTGCTCGTCGCGGCGCGGTGCCACACCCCACCCCAATATTCTCCGCCACTCAAGGACGAACCCATATGAAGCACCACGGCATGGCTCTCGTCGAGACTCAAAGACGTGTTTAATCAGTGCTCTAACGACATTCAAGAATTATAGAGAAATATACGAACTGAATGGTAGAGGTGCCGGGATAACCACAACAAAAAAACTTCGCGAAAAACGGATCAGTAAAGTGTGTAAAAAGAGTGAAAAAGAACTTCACTTTAGCGCCATATTATCCCTCTTCGAAGTCTTGTTTACATTGACGACGACAACTTGAAGATGTGCGGATGACGTCACAGTCTCTGAAAAGAAAACTCTTATCACAGCGGATTTTCTTGGAAAAAATAAACGAACGAAAAACGAGTAATGCGGCATCAACAAGGGAATTTCATGTCATCTCATACCATTCTTCAGTCTTTTGAGAACAGGACTTTTTCCACACTTTTCAGACTTACACCACTCACTCGATGCGTAAACACAGGCAATTTCAATATTGCACCTAACTTCGCAAAGTTGCTTTCCAGTGCGTAGTAGGAATTCACACTCTGGGTCCATCGTCGCATGCATTTTCGTCGTTTATTGAAAATTTCGTTCTCGTTTGGTAGAAATTTCTAGATTTCGTAGGGTTCGAAATCTAGAAGAAACTTTTTTCTATCGTTTTTACATGCTAAGGCTTCTATTTTAAGTGTCTAGCTCAGGACTACGTAGCCTAAGCCGAAGCGGCGAAACGTGATCTTCTTTTCAGTCTTCCACCATTCTATGAAGACCTGTCCAAAAAACGAAAGTTGAATTGAGAAATTCCGAAACGTGTGTTATGAAGTAACAACAAAAAACATAGACTAAAAATGGCGATTTTTTTTGAGATTTACATAGACAATTCTAATGAATACAATATGTTAACGAGATTAAAACAACACTTTTCTGAATGAAATTCTAGACAAATAAAGCATTATATAAGAAATTTAGAGGTAAAAACAAAAAAAAAGCCGTCGAATGTCATCAAATCATTCAAACAATTCAGGACCGAAAATCTACAATAAGACTGCATTTTCAAAGCCGTACACCGACTTATCTCTGCCAAAAACCACTTACATAAAGTTCACCGACCATTCAAATTGTAAAAAGTAAAAAAACTCATGATATACAACTAAATAGTTTATTTAGAAAACTTGAAAATGCGCATTATACAGTTGACTCCACTTGAAGTATCCGTGCGTGATTACACGCGAAGACATTTTGATGGTAGCATAGAAATATTCGAAAACAGTTTGAAGTAAAGTTCTCATAAGAATCTTGCTTCCCTCTTCGAAGAATTTGGTTTTAGAGGAAGCTGCAGCATTGTTCCCATTAGCTAGTGGCGTAACTGAGGTCTCTTCTTTCATAATCTACGAGTTGATGAAAAAGTTATTGTGGCTCATGCGCTGATTTAATGCACCGTTCCATATTGGAACGTATTCCTGAATAAATGTGCTTGCACTAAACATTTTTATAACTGCATTTCTCGCTTTATGTTTGTTTGCCAGTGACATTTTCGAAACTGTTATATCACATTTATTTCAGATCATGAAAGGGTGCTGATGGTGCAAAAGTGAATTCGCTTTCAGACCGTTACTTTCGTCACGTTGAATAGAACGACATATTCAGGTTGCAAATATAAACCCTCATCACGACGTTGCACGAAGATTAGCATTCTAATAGTAGCTTCTTTGATCATTTGTGTTATCTGTTAAGTGGAAAAAGTCACGTAGAATTCCCATGCACTCCACCTTTCAAGTCGAAAGGTACATGACAGAACAAGTCATACTTCTGACCCTCATTGCACATTTCTTTTGACTGTTTTATAAGATATTGACTCGAGAACACATTTTCCATAATATACAATTCGTAGAAGGGTCACATATGGGGGAGTTTTAGTTTGCAGCCGAAGTAAGCCTCAACAGAGTTCGCATTGATCAAATTTCGGCGCACTTTTCTAGAACAGTACACATACACTTCATCGCCTGCTTTTCAGTAGACTATTAGTTGACAATCAGTAGCTAAAAATAAAATAGAGATTTCAGTTCTAAGCTTGGGGTTCACGAAAAGGCTCTTTTAGTAGTAATACCAATGAGGAAACAAAAAGCTTCATCTTGAAGAGCAGTTATATCTTTGTTTCAACTTCACCGAGGGTTTTGTTGATAGTTATTTAGAGAATTCAAACGATCAGAATACTTTGTTGTCACAAAGGAGCGGCATATTTCAAGGAAGTTTTCGTAAGATTCTCGATGCAAAGTGCGCCAATACGTCCTAAGAATCCACGTTCAAAAGTAAAGGTGCAATTATAAATCTCCTTCCAACTCCTACTTCCCATTTCTGTGGCGCAACGTGTGCAGGTAAAAGCGTCTTTTCGACTGATCATCCCACCGATCGCCACCGAAAATTGTTTGTTATTCATTTAGACACATTTCGCTTAACGCACAGAGTTGTTCGGTGTCGCAAAGGCACCCGACTCCTCTCTACATTCGTGGCTTATAAGTTATTCGTAGAAATTAGTATGGCCTATACGTAGTAATTCTATCGATATCTGAAGAAGGAGTAAAACCCTAAAACTTTTATTTGAACGTGTTGGGCGATAGAGCCGAAGCGAATCAGGCGGTTGATGGAATACTAGCATGGTGAAAACGACACCCAATGGAAGCAGTTGGAACACGCAGATCTGTGTTTTATTGTTGGACGTCTAACCACCTGGATGGGGCCACACTGGAGTTATTAGGGGAGTTGCGAATTTGATCGGGAGCTTGAAGTCTTTTTGAGGGCATTCAACTAATATAAATACGTAGAGGATTTAAACGGTGTAAATGCCTGGTGTCAAAATCACCACGATAAAATGTGTATGCGGTACAGAATAAATCCGGATAATAAAAAGTTAGTACCTCTGGAATAGTTGAAGAAAGTTCCTTCGTAATATAAAAAATTCCACCTCCAAGAGTTTTTTGATAATCGGGAAAATACTGAGAGTTATTAATGGAATGGTATCGCATACAGTGCGCTGCATCATTTTTGACAAACAATTGATCGAGTTCTCATTTTCAATCACTATCATTACTTTGGCGAAATTTATATAATGAAGTAGATCTGCGTTGAATGATTTTTGTCGTAATTTTTGGTTTAAATCGAACAGGCTGGCAAGGCGATTGATTGTTTGATTAATATCAAATGCGTCAGTGAATAGATTGAGAAGTTGTCAGCATAAAAAACATGAATATGATTGAAATATGAATGATTATGTATAGATAGCATAAAAATGTGCAACAACAGCTTGATACATTACATTTTAGTGAATATCTAGCTTTTCCTTTGCAATGCAGGGTTTTAGGAGGGAGCGTAGGCAGCGTTGCTATTACAAATAACTATAAATTTTTTTCCTATCATCTTTTTCGATTTGCTGGTCAGAATCCTTTCAGCCGAAATAAAAATGGAAATTTGAGTAGAAAACTGTCGCAATGTGATTGCATCTCGCCGGACTCGCCTCAAGATCACATCGCGGCAGCGCCAGAATTTAAAGTGGTTGTCGAAGTGTTAATTTCACAGCTTTCACAGTGCTAACATGGAGATGTGTATTAGCCCGATTACGTTTGCAAATTTCACGTTACTGTCTTTCCAAAACCGACAATTCACAAAGTAGATGTCAGTTTTCAGTATGTTTAAGATTTTGATTTGAGTTAGACGGACCTTCTGATTTTTTGTATATTGATTTGTATCATTAGAACACTTCACTGAGAGAAGCATTGACGCGATATTTCAAGAAAGAGGTATTTATCCAACCCGTATAAAATATTGAGAAAACAAAGCAACCTCTTTTTCAGTTCTTTTTGATACAGTTTTAGAACTAGAGAAGCTGTGGCTTATTGGCACGACTCGCTAATAGATTTGTCGTCCTGGTCGTTGTCTGTTTCCAGTGAAGCTATGTCTGAAGGTTTCAGTTTTTTTTTTTACATAGTTTCACAGTGACTCTACGAATAAAAACCGGTTGCGTACCTTCAAGGGCTTCCACGATTTGACTCGTTTGCATTTAGCGTGGACATCGTCGATATAATGCACATTGTTCAGGAGTAAATGAATAAATAAATAAACATTGCTCAATAATCTAAGCATTGAAACGTATTTTTCTATTTGTGTATGCATGATACGATTGCACTTCCATTATACTATAGTGTTCAAGTAAGGAATAGTCAAAAAAAAAACAAAAGGTTGTATCTATGATCAGCCACTGCTTCAATACAATATGAGTCTATTTTGCCGATTTATGTTTTTCAGATATGACGCATCGGAGTATAATTTCTGGAATACGTTAATCGGTCCGGGACAGCATGTACCTTACGAGCTCTGGTACACGACTTTTTGAGTACATTTTTTTCGCCAGGCAAAGCATTTTTGTGAAACTCCTGGTTCCTGATCGAATGCTGATTTCAAAAATGTCAGTAATATGCTAGTTTCCTAAAAGCCCTTTTTATTCCGCTGCAACAGCGAAACTAAAATCATGTCTCACGCACGGTTTGCTTATCTGCTCGCTTTGAGTCTATTGAGGGGTTTTCGCTTAACCTTTGGTAGCACTGATAGCTCAAGTCTCAAAAGCTCTGAAGTTAAAGTAAGTTTTCGAAAGGTCTTCATATAGTGCTTTATGAGAGAAAAGAAGGTTTCGACACGCGAAGTGCCTTTCTCGTCGCTCAAATTTCGCTAGGATTGATGGTCTTATAAGTAAAGTCTGTGTGTTAGAGGGACTAAATCTCAGTTCAAAGGTGATATTTCGGTAACAAAAGTTCTACAAAGCCGCATTTTGGCAAAAATAAACATATATCATTGAATTACCTAAGCTGCTACGAGGAAACACATGTTTGCAAAACGGAATTTCATTTCTAACCGTTGCTGGCCAGTCTTCTTCCTTATTTGATCTGTCTTTGTGTAGTTGTTCGGTAGTCTGAGAAGTGCTGAACTTACTGCCAAACCTGTTTTTTGAAAAAAAACTCCCATTTTTTATGTTCTATCAGCGAAAAGAGATAGCGTTTCGCTTTCGGCTTTATTAGCCCACTGTTTAAAGTTTACAGGTGGTTTTATTAGCAGTTATAAAGTGAAATTTTGATGCTAAGAAAATTTCGCCGATGAAGAGACATAATTTTGTCGAAGGGACCTCCTCAAGTGTATTTGTACAAAAAACAGCCAAGTTATCTTGAACTTTCCCAGATATCAATACGTAAATTACGTATAGATAACAACGTGAATTCGAAAATACATTTTCATAATGTATGACATATGGAAGTGGCTAACCCGGAGAGGGTTTAGTTTGTTACGGGCGTAGACCTTGACAGAATATTAATCTTTTTGTAGAGTATTTTTCGGATAGGGTGCATTTTCTTTACTCGAATTTTTCAAGCTTCTCAATGATGATGTAGAATTTCCACTTAAAGTACTAAGCGATCAACAACTTAAACAATTAATTCTAGACGTATGTTTCGGCTTTTGGCCTCATCACCCTTGTAGGGAATCGTGGCTCCTACATATCAAGGCCCTTACTACATTACTGTGATAACAAATCACTAAATGATAAATGATAAGATCATCTAACATCACAGGGACTGACAATCGATCGCTCATGACTGGTGACTTATATATCAAGCTTATATTCGACTATTTCTTGACACCTCATTTGAAATTTATTGCGCCATGATAGTATGCTTTAAGCCCTCGAGGAGTGTATTATGGCACTTGTTAGTGCCAGACGTAGCTTTCTGTCTTTGGCGTCATCAGTAGCATGTAGATTTTCAGTTCAGCCAGTCCCTTGTAAGAGAGTGCATCTACCTACGCCGAATTAGTTACACTTTCTGTAGAGTGAAAAGGCAGCCCTGCATTGCAATATGAAGAGATTACCCTACATTGTAGCGATGAAATGATAACAAATCATGCGAGTGCGAGACCGTTGTGTCTTATTCAAAATTAGTCTGATGACCATAGATCTTTGTCTGTTTTACAGTCAACTATCGTGCATTATGCATGCTCAGTTAATGCTGCTCAACTGTCTCACTGAATCTGAGCAGCGCCGCCTAAGCACTTTTATTGCCACTAAAAATAAGCGAAATTCCCAGTAATAACATTCTCTATAGCGACTCACCCTAATCTCTTTATCAGCATACTCTCGCTAATATTGAGCAAAGCGCTCCAATTTTGACTGGACTTTCGGGTGTCTCACTTCTGCGAATCCTGAAAATGTCCAACTAATTTTCAATTTCTCCAGTCGAGCACATCCGATGGCCCACCCTTGAGCGGGGCAAATGTCGTGCATCAACAGTCAACAAACAAGAAACATTCTAGTAACATACAATTCTCAGCAGCGTTCCCTGAAAAGGCCTGTGCCTTTATGCACAGAGTTCATCCGTGATGCAGAAGTTATTTGAGTTTCTTTGCTTATATAAACTAGAAATAACGAAGAAATCAACAATGTCTAGGAAGTTATATTGTGAAAGTCAAGGAGGAGGAAACTCATGGAAAACATTTCGGCATACCTGGTTCGTGAATCACTGGCGTGCAGCCGCGACCACCTACACGTATCCTTACCTGTGTAGATCATTGTCTTATACGTGTATCGTCATTCACCACAAACTTCGAAAAACTGTATACCGAATCTGTTCCTTTTGCAAGGAGCGCACTGGCGGAGCTTCGTTCTTGCTCTGATTGGTACTATCGACTCGTTGATGCATACATTTCTTCCCGGCCTGTACACAGCTTTGCAGTTAGCATTCACTGCTTCCATCAGTTGTCTATCTTATACAGTTTATCCTTTGTGTTAGCTTCGTCACTGCCGCCCGCATGTAGATACGTCATCGTCTCACAGTATCGATGCCACGACATGATATGTGACGCCATTGAAACTCTCGCAGGATCCGGACGACTGCTACAGTAATCGTTCAGTTGGGGAGTCTGATGATAGCGAGGACATGGAGACAGCCGCCACAGCTAATAGCTCCCAGGATAGTGAGTTAGAAGGTGAAGAACCATCCACGTCGGATAACACCAAAGAAGTGGGTGACTGGTCGAGTAGCGCAGTAACGCTTAGTCCCAAATCCTTCGATGACAGTCGAGTTGGCGAGCACAATAACGCATTCCGCGACTGCCAGGTTCCAGCAGATTTCTTTAAAGTCGTGATGGACTTTGCTCGGCATCTGCTTCAGAAGCAGTCAGTGTTTTCGGTCACCTACCAAAGAAAAATCGGAATGAGACGGGTTACTACCAAAAGCACTAAAGCGGTTGCCCTGGTCCTTCGGGAGTGCCGAAGCTAATACAAAGGACAAGCTGTATAAGATAAGACAACTAACGTTAGTAATGAATGCAAACTGAAAAGCTGTGTACAGGCTGCTAAGAGATGCAGGCTTCGACGAATGGTGGTAACATTCAGAGGAAGAACCAAGTTGCGACAGTAAGCTCTTTGCCAAAAAAAAACTGTTCCGGTATAAAGCTTTTTAAATTCGTGGTGAAAGAGGATACACGTATGAGGCAATGATCTGTACAGGTGCGGATACAACTCCCAAATTCGGTGAGCCTTTATCGGATCGTGTTGTGATGGACTTGATTAAGGGCCTTCTGGATCAAGAAAGACGCCTTTACACCGACAAATGGTCATCAATATTCCCTGGAGGAAAAACTGTTACAGAAGAATACATATCTAACCGAACCCTTCAAGAAAAGGCGGAAAGGTATGCCAAAAGAGTTCATGCAGGGAAAATAGCGTAAGCGCAAGTGGAGAGCCGTGCAAAATCGGAATAGCGTGATGGTCTTTTGATAGTTTGGCAAAGGAGAAGTGCAGATGCTTTCGACAGCATACGGCTGCGACGTTAATTCGGACACGGAGAAGTTCAGAGTTGTTAAAAGCTACAACACGAATAAGGGGTTTGTGGACCTTACGGACCAGATGGCTACCTACTCTCCGTATCTTGGAGGAACTAAAAAATGGTAAGTGCATTTTGCTACTTCTTACTTCTATAATCTGCAATTCCTTCCTTCAGAAATTTCTCAGAGATCAAATTTGTGCTGTAGAAAAATTCCTGAACTTTTTGAGCAAAAATTTTGCTTATCGAAAGATGCATGCTTATTAGATAATACTTTTCCTTCGTTATCACAGCGAGATATAAGCTTTCCAAAAAGAAATTAAACCTTTCAAATTTTCGATATTTAAGCTATCGAATAACTACTAAAATGTCTGGAAAGAGCTAACAATAGGTTTTTTCTTGTTTATTGGTCGTTTATCTTTTTACAAGGATATGGTTTTGCCCCTGAAAATTGGAGGATTCCAGAAGACGTAAATACTCTTAATTAAGAAACCTTTTTGAATGGTTGCTTTGTGATATTTCATTGTTTGTGTAACGAATAGATGCCTGTGACATAAAAACATTACCTATATAATTAATAAATCACCGATGACATTCAAGCGGTGAAGTAACATTTTTTTGCGTGACCTGTGATCACCTTACCGCTCTTATAGCGTTCTGTGACAGCATTAAAGAGAACCAATTATTTCGTCAAAATTCTCGAGATTTGGGCTGCGAAATAACTTGCAAAACTTTAGTGAAGAGAAATATCGAAGCTCCAGCCGAACATATGAAGCAAATTAAGTGCGAATCATAATTTAGATTTCGCTGCTGCAACGAAATAGAAAGTCTTTTTGTAAAACTGAACAAATCGCTGAAATCACTGAGATTTATGCTTTCAGATGGTTACCAAATGTCTGCGAGAAAACTTTTATGCAACGAGAAAGGCCCTTGAAAAATCGTGTGCCTCGGCTGGTACACGTCGACCCTTAGATTTTCATACAAACACATTTGTTCAAGAATATGTTACAATATTGGGCGGTGCATTTCATCAACATATTAACCACAGTGACTTCCTTATTTTATTGGTTATTTTATCGTTACCCGAATCAAACTGGATTCTTTATTTTGGTTATTTCAGAATGAACCCGATGTTCCATAGAATTCACAGGAGGTTCCAGCCCGGTGAAACCGTAGATTATGGCAAAAGCGACCTCAATTACGCTAATAGGTAGTACGAACAACGCTACAGCTTCCTCTAAAACCAATTTCTTTGAAGAGGAAAGCAAAATGCTTAAGATTAAATTATATTTCAAACCGTTATTGGATATTTCGATGTTGTCACATTTATATTCACCCATATTCGAGTTAGTTTTATGTCTTTTGCAAGTAAACGAGTGTGACTAATCATGGAGACAATTTTTTTTTCCGAAATTTCCCAAGTCGGGACTCTTCACGAATCAACCCAAATAGTACTGAAATCCTTGCCACCGAGCACATAATTGAAGTAGTGCCTTTCCGCAAAAATTCACCTTAAGGGCGACCCCAAATGATACGCGACGGCTTAGAACTTCCAAGCCACCAAGGTCTTGTTGCTGAGATGCCGACCCATACAGATTGTACAACCTCAGCTCCCACGCCTGCCAGCGTTCTTAACACGAGAGGCACGAGCTACAGCGTGGTATCACACGCGATCTTGTCTTTCTGCATTAACACACGTGTTGTGAATAGTTGACTTTACCGTAATCTTAGTCGACCTGAAACATGTGCTCTAAGAGCTTGAGATTGAATTCGTTACTCCATAGAATTCATAGAAGGTTCCAATCCAAAAAACGTTCCAGAGATCAAGTACTAAGGAGGAGAGCTACTGGCGGCGCTTGTCTTGACGACACTATGGAAACACGGCGAGGAATTGTAAACAGGCAAGGCGATCGCCGTCTACTGAAAGATTTGTGGATTCCATAGATAATCCCGACATTCCCGACAAATTCAAGACCGCCCCGCCTCTCTCGAGCGCTAAAATACGGAGCATTCATCACAAAGTCACCGAGACGTCCGCGCTTTGTGGACGGCTTGCTAACAAAGTTTTTGTAGTTACTTCATAGCACAAATTTCGAAGACTCTCAAGCCAAGTTTCGTTTTTGGACAGGTTTTCATAGAGTGGGGGAAGAACGAGAAGAAGATCACGTTTCGCCGCTTCGGCGTAGGTTACGTAGCCTTGAGCTGTATACCTAAAATAGAGGCCCTAGCCTATAAAATGATAGAAAACTTCCCTTCTGAATTTCGAACCCATGAAAGCTAGAATTTTTACCGAATGAGGGCGACATTTTCATTAAACGACGAAAATGCATGCGACGATGGACCCAGAGTGTGACATTCAGCTTTGTTTTCTACGTTACCGCGCACTGAAAAGTTACTCTGCAAAGTTAAGTGCAGTATTGAAATTGCGGATTTACGCTATAGAGTGAGCAGTACTAGTCTGCAAAAGTGTGGAAAAAGTCCAGTCCTCAAAGGGTTTGATAATGGTTTTGTAAGCAGGTAGGTGTGTTGTAGCGTGTGGCTCTTACGACTCAACATTGACTTGCAGCATGACTGTCTCTGGTCTGGAAGCAGATCACTTTGGACCTGGACCACTACAGACCAGTTTTCGCAACCACTCGTCCGCGACACCCTCCCCCAAGGTGCATATGTGCCTATGTATATATGTACATATATGTACGTGTACATATATATGCTTATATGTGGTAATCTATGTATAATTGTGCGCATGATATTTCGTGTAGCTGCATATATACAACTCATATCTTTGTATATACATATATCGATGCATAATTAGATGCACACATGCATCTGCGTGGACATATGTATATATATCGTACATATGTGCGTGTGTGTATGTATGCATATATGCTCATGTGTGTATCCATGACGTATATAAAGTACATAAGCATATGTATTCATATATACATACATATACATATACATGTGTGTATACCTATCTGTACTTACGTATATATCGGCACGTGTATATATTCATTTACATATGTATGTATTCAGAAATACATACAAGTATACCTGCATACATATGTATGTACATATATTTGTAGATATACATATGTAGTTTTATTTTACTGAAGCTGTGGCCATGTAGTGATACACAACACGGTTCCACGTGGGGTTGATGCTTTAGCTCCACTCTTCCCATCAATCGGTAACGAACGTCCTACGGAACTCTGCGGTCTGGCTATCCTTGATCTTGGAAGCTGTGCTCCACCAGCAATCTACGACTTCTCTAAGAATATAAAGTCTTTAAGCAAGGGTGAAAGTGGGGAAAGGACTTAATGCCGGATATAATGGAACCCGTTCAGTAAGAAAAAAAAGAAAAACCATGACACGGGTCAATTAAAGCGGCAAAGTGATGCTCCCCTTAGGTACTTACACATACACCAGCTGCCGTTTCGCTAACAATTGGATGACTTGAGCCTCCGTTACTTAGCCCTCCACTTCGTTCTGTTGGGTCTTTAAAAGCAGACCTCTAATTTCTTCTGGCTGTTGAAATCTATCAAACATTTGTGGTTTTCTACGCAATTTGGACTATTGTGCTGATGTTTTATCCTGGTGGCGTATGGCATTCCGACGAGTTTTCCCTGTAACGACATTTGTCCATCGGTTGCCGTTGAAACGCATTAGGAACTGCTACACCTAAACTTCGATAGTTTCGCCTGTCTCTGATTTCGTTCGTTAATGTAGGCTAGAACTTGACATAATTTCTTTTCCCGAATCATTCAATAAATCTAGCATCGCTTTTTCAACTGTGCGATCGATGATGCTGAATGGTTCTTTATTCAGCTTTACATAGTGATCGGTAACTTAAATCATATGCTGAGGCAAGAAGAATTGTTGAGTGGAACGTGGGCACATAATCAGAAAATTGTTGTTCTTTTCACTACAGCCTCGATTTGCTTGAACGCTCCTCAAGTTACACACTTCTTCGTGCTGATTATAAGAACGACGTTATCAGCAAAGTGAGGTAATTATGACTCTCAGATATCCAGCTGTGGCAATTTATGAATATAGGATTGGTGACATCTTGCCAACTTTTCGTTTTTGTGTCGGCGGTATTCTGTTATAGAACAGTGCTATTTTGCTTGCGAAATCTCTATATTGCTTAATAGTGACCGTCATGTACAGCTTCAGCTGCCCAGAGCTTTTCTGTCTGCTTTTGTTCCACTAGATCGCTTCATAAATTTTAGCGCTAGAGCAACAAACACCACATTTATTAACCAGAAGTACTTGATACTTATGATTCTGATATCTTTCCATTGCACATTTTCTTGTGAACATTCAGGATTATAGCTTACTTTTTTTGCTCCGAGATGGAGCTATGTTGGAAGTGAATTCGCCTGCTTCCCATTCACGAACAGCGCATGGGGGAAAATGCTATTGTAGCGGCGTGTAATACTCATGGAGCTTCCTGTGGACAGCTCGACCGCGACTGATATTCCAAACTGTTGCCTCCAACTTTAAACTTTGCGAACCATTTCGTAGCTGGCTTCAATGCAACTATATCATCGCCTCAACCATCTTCAGTCTTGAGCACCACTTCACTAACACTTTTCCATACGCGCCATTCGTGCATGAGCGAACAAGCAAATTTGGTTAAAGGCAACTCCATCCATAAGAATGTATGGGCGATTTGTATACCAAAACGTTCGCAAGAAAGTGTGCACTGAGTTCACTGTCTCAATATCTCTATGAGTATTGTCATCGTTTATATGTTGTTCATCGTCGTAGATTCTTTTCAAATTTCTAAATCCTCGCATGGCTAGCCTTCGACTGGAATGTGTTGGTCCTATCTGGGATGGCGCGAAGGTAGAGTTTATAGCCCACAGCTAGTAAGCAGATCGCTTAATAGTTGTCGATGTTCTGAATGTTTCCTCTCTTCGGAAGTGTCACGGTTTCCGTGAGTAGAGACTGCTCACTCTAGGAGGTTACGTGCAAAGAAATCCGCCAATGCACTGAGAAGAAGTGGTGATAACAGGTGCATGGACTTTTCGGTGTCCTGGCTCTATTCTGCATAGGCTGTTCTGCTCGATTCTTTACCGACAGAACTGTGTGTCAGATGTTGGTAATGAGATTAATGAAGAAAAAATCCATTCTTCTTCATTTCATATGGGTGTGATAGAGCTTGACAATAAAGAAATCAGTACCATCGTGAATAGTTTTCCTCATTGTCTTTCTGGGTGACTGCTTCCTTGGGCGTCAGGGTACAGTTATCTTGGTTTTGTAATTATCAAACATCGGTATCGTGAGTGCTCTTCTCAGCTTTCAGAATATCGACTGCAACTGCTATACTCTCACTAAGATCTTCATTTATCGCATTTCTTCGGTGTCTTATAAGTTTGTAAATAAGTGTGTTGCAGCCTTCGGCTCTTAAGATTCGACATTGACTTGCAGCATGAGTGTCTCTGAGAACAGACCACTTTGGCGTCTATTGGTCTATACCTCCATAGCGCTGACAGGAGTGATTGAGATGCCAGTCGTATTCTTCGTAGTTGTCAACCTTTCTTGCTTATTTTTGCGAGCAGGAAAAAGATCCGGCTGACGATCGAATGACATCAAATTTTTGAGATCAGAATCGTTCTCTTCTTTCTATGAAAAGTAAAATTTTACTTGGAGGAAGCGATTTTCTCACGCCGTCTAGAATAGCTGTGCTTAGGGATGACTCCCCACGTTTACCTATGAGTTGCTGAATGATAGCTCCCCGTGATAAGTGAACCATCTGTAAGTTATTTGCACGTCTATATATACGTACATTCAAAGGATAAAACTTGCGGTCTGATCAATCCTTGAAATATGCTCATGCATCGGGCATCAATTCTTAGCTTCGTTTGAGGTGATTGAATGCATATGTGGCTTTTGCAGTGACTGCCGCAAGGAGATGAACGACTTGTTGAGTCCTCAGAGCTGAGTCCCATCACGGGCCATCGACTGATCAGGCACTTGTGTCTCCGAGCACCACTGGGCACTGTGCCACACTCGCCCGTACATTTGTACGATATCTTCGTATACATATATTCTTATAAGTACATGTACAGGCCGAAATTTGAACAGTAGGAGCTCCCAATATATTCAGGCCAATTCACTGCATATGTGATCATTCCGACCATGGATGTCCATTGTGTGAAGAATTCTTTCCATGCATCATTGAGTACATTTGATATGGTTTCGATGGCAATGATTTTTTTTACATGACGTTAATGCTTGTGGATATGCCCTCCTACGAAATTGATGCGTACAAGAGGCATCACTAAATCGTGGATGTAGCCCAGTGTGGGTTCGTGCAGACAGGAAAGCGAGAACTTAACTACCTGAGCACCGATATCGTAGGTTGTTCGGTTTTCTTCCTGCGCTGGTCCGTATTCTTATTTATTCTCACATCATATTTTGAGCCTTTCATGAGGTCTGTTATGGCACAATGTCCTTGCCATGTGTTTGACGCTCTTGGCCTTATTATAGCACAACGCCCTTCGGTCCAGTCAGTTTTCTGCGGATATATCCACCGTCTGAAGGTAACGGCGCCGAACTATTTACACTTAACTTACGATGAAAAGATTGCGGTACCGTTTCTTCAGGGTGGTTGGTTGTCGGTTGACGTTTACTTGGTTTACGGCTATAATACCAAATAAGCTTGTATATGCATATTACCACGTGCACATGTGCATGCATATATATGAGTACGTGTATAAATACATACCTATGCAAACAATTACATGTATTACATGTACACATGCGTATACATGTATATGCTCGTATATATATATATATATATATATATATATATATATCAACACTTCCAACCGACTGTTTCGAGAGTTCGCCTAAAATTAATACATCCTGGCAGCGTATTGGGGATATATTTCCGGAAAACTGATTGAATCGAAAGGCGCCGTGCTTATGATGAGGGTGGAATACCGAAACATATGTGCAGCACTTTATAAGTGCGATAACAAAGCTCACGGAATGCTCAAAATACGCTGTCAGAAAGTGTCAGTATTAAGCCAAGTTTCATAATAGTCAACTAAAAGTATGGTATTGGAATTTGGTGATCTGAATTGTTCAATATCACTTATTTTCAGAGAAAATTGTTGCAAAGTCGTTTTTGTGCTACACAGCAATTGTTGAATACCTATTATCGTCACCTTCGGAGCTGAAACGTCATTTTTCAGATTTCATGTGGGCAGAGCTCATCCACATGTTTCGCCTTTAACAAGCAAAAGATATCAGATATCAATGGTCAGTGCATTGCACCATTGCTTAACTATCATTTAGAAATAGAACTAGAGTATTATGTTTCAAATCCCTTTACATGTTATGGCACTAGAGCATGAACACAAAATTTATTACCCAGAAATAGTTAAAGTTGTGTGATTTTGGCACTGTTGAGCCGCGAATTTTTTCCTATTTTGGCATACAGCTTGCTTATGCTTCCTCGAGGATGGAGCTGTTATAGGAACAAATTTCTTATTCACGCATGAATGCCCTCTAAGGGAAAACGCTATCGAAACGGTGTGCAAGTGTTCTTTGGATAGCCCGAAAGCAGCTGAACCTCTAGACTCCTCTCTCCACCTTCGAATTTTTCGAAATACTTTCTAGATGTCCATTCTGCAGTCTTGTTGTCGCCACTAATTCTCTTAATCTTGTGCATAGCTTCACCAGCATTTTCTCCTACGCGCAATTTGCGCATTACTAGAAAGCGAATTTGTTGCTAAGACAAGTCTATCTTAGACCAGGTATAGGTAAGTTGTATGACCAAAATGTTCAGAAGAAAATGTGCAATTGAACAATACTAAAACCGTGCAATTTTACCTCTCGTTTTGAGTGTTACTTTAGATCACAATCACATTTCAATATGCTCTAAAGCTTTTTTTGGCCATGCATTTTGTCTGTTATGGGCGCTTATACAATGCAGTACACGCGTTTTGGCTTTGCAGCCTCGTCAATTCCACATTGCCTTTCGTCTAAATCAATCTCGTTCGTGGGAAAACCCTTTACATAAAGGAATCGTTGATGAACGTTTTACCCGAGCCAATAGGTAATAAGCGATATCACTCAAGAGCAGTCGACTGTACAACACTGCCCATTGGGTGATATTATCTCCTTTCGACGCATGTGAAACGTTCGTCGACGATACCTTTATGTGAATGAGTTCTTCCCGGAAAGAGATTGGCTCAGAGGAAAGGCACAGTGGAGTTGACGAGAACAGAAGGCCGAACCACGTATATTGCGCTGCATAAGTGCGCATAGTAGACCACATGCATGGCTTAAAGTGATTATTGGACACCAGCTCGAATTAATTTTGTTAATAAATTTGGTGTTCATTGCCCTAATGCCAAAACGTATAGAATAACCTAATAATAAATGTGGATATTTCGCAGCATAGTGATAAATGTGTCAATATTATTATCTTCATAAGGTTGCAGTCGCTTCCAATGTTCTATGATATCTATTCTGCTCTGCTTCATCTTCGCAAGACTTTGCTATATAGCCATGACTGGAGCGAAAGTGAAGAAAGATCGTTTGCTATAAATTTGTTTTGTTTCCAGGGAAACCATTATCAAACAACTGCGGGTATCATTGATAACTCATTTAGTTGCAGTCGATGAAGGTCAAGCATCTACTCGTGCCATGGACGAGGTATTTGTTGGCTCAGAGCTATTTTGTTTTTGTTTTGCACTAGCGTAAGGTGATGTCATCTGAACGTTTTTCATTGCCAAGTACGGTTTATTTTTTGAGGCTTCACGAAAATGTATTGAAAGCAGTATCTGATGTCCGCGCACAGTATATCGATAAGAAGACTAATGTCGATTATCAGAGGACAAATGAATAGCCAATTTTTTTCTCTTGATAGGATCTTTTCATATAAGTGTGAGCGGTCACCCGAAAGCTTAAACCTCTCGCTACAGCTCCACATGGCCGGTTTTCGGAAAAGCCTTTCTTTACCGCTGTTTAGTTGGGAAACCATTGTGTTCCATACGCGTATTTTTTCTCAACGCAGAGCTCTTCTTTAGATTTATATGGTCTTTCGATTGAGATTGTCTGCTAATTCGAAGAATGTGGTTATTCTCTGAAAAGACCATTTCTGTTTAGTGCAACAGGGAAAATGAGTAGAATTCTCATGTACGAGCAAGTGATATTTGGCCAGTTCTCGAGCTGCTGGGTCAGACGAAAGGTGGGGATGACGCGGTGACCGATCGATTTTCGAACATATGAACTTGTACAGAAAATCTCATAGTATCCCATTGTCTTCCAGTTACTGCTGGGACCAAGTAGAGCGTTTTGGTTTCCTGAATTCGATCAAAGCGAGCGTAATGATGGTTTATATATACGTATTTATTGCGCAATAAACGTTCTTAGAGTGTTCTAGTAGCAGAGTCATGCGTTTTATCTTGTGTATCTCGTTCAAAGCGGAGAAACAATTACTAAGTTGAGAGCAGAATAATTTTATAAGACCACTCGAAAATCGACCTGCTCAAATCGCATCAGCTCACCTTCCTGCCTGGCTTCGCGGCCCGTGAATTGGCCAAAGAGCATTCCATAGCGCATGAGAATTCAATTTTACCTCCGCTGCTGAAGGATTTTTTTAGAAAACAGCCACAGCGTTGGAACTGCCTAAAACTTACGTTATTTGTTGAATACTAATAGTCTTATAAAAAGCTCTGTCCGACGAGTAACATGCGCGTGTGAAACATAATTTTGAACTTTACGGCATTATATAAAATGGCATTTTCAAGAACCAGTCACATGGGGCAGTAGCTAAAGATTTAAAATTATGACACTCCTATGGAAATTCGTTGTCCACGGAAGTGGGTCGAATATTCATTTGTCGCCTTATAATGGACAATAATCTTGTTATTCTAATAATTCTTGCTGCACGTAGCCAATTTTTGAGGTTATTCAACCATGGAATCATCAAAAGTAAACGGTTCAATTTGTACACATCTCCTGTGTTCGGAAAGATCGAGTGTTTTATTTGCATTTTCGCCACTTGTGCTTTCCTTTAAAAGGCGGAGGTAAGAAATTTACTATTAGGTCGTTCCATGAGTTCTGGCGTTAGACCGACTAACACCAAGTTTGCCAACAGAACTAATCAAAATTGCATTATTTTGATGTCATTCAATTGCGCCTCTTCATGCCGATAATCCTGCTTACGTCATGTACAACATGTTCATACTTGCTTAAAAATGGAGCTGTCGTGGGAACAAATTCGCTCGATACTCATGCACAAATGGCGCGTATTGGAAAACGCTTGTGATGCTGTGAGCAATAAGAATGGAACTTCCTGTAAGCTATCCGAACGCTACTGGTCTTCCAAACTGTTCTCTCTAGCTTTGAACTTCGCGAGCCACTTCCTAGCCGTCCTTTCTGCAACTGTGCCATCTCCGAAGCTCTATCGATTTTGCGCGCCGCTCCACTAGCATTTTCCCCTACGCACTATTAGCGCATGAGCTGAGAACGAATGTTTCCCCACTGGAGCTACATCTTAGAGCAAGTCTAGGCACTTTGTATACCAAGGTATTCGCAAGAAAATGCGCTGTTGAACGATACCAAAACCGTGCGACTTTAGTTACCTCTGGTTAATGTACATGGTGCTTACTGTTCTTAGTGCCAAAACCTATGTAACGACCTAGTATTACGACATTAAGCAGTTTCTATATATGTGAACACTTTTGCCAGTTCTAAGATAATTTACAAATTCTGGAGGAATGCTATCGACGTCTTGAATCGCAATCGCAGTGTTCTTAGGTGAGGTCATGATCCCATGTGTCAGTGTATTCGAAGTTATCAGGCAATTCAGAAAGAGGAAATGCTTCTAAGGATCCGCACCATCTGAGGCATTCATCTCACGGAAATCTGGAAAAGTCGGTCTTTCTTGGAATTTCGACTCGTTGAAGTGCACCTAATTTAGCACAGTTAAAAAATTTGTGGCTCCAAATACTCATATTTTAACTATTTTTTTGACCCGTAACATATCGCACTCACGCTATACACACATGGGGACGGTAATTGTGGTGACTGAAACCATTTCAAAAAGGTTTCTAAGCCTATTTCAAGCCCTGCAGCTTATTGTGATCAATAGAGTAGTTTGACCAACTCAAAAAGGTTTTTAATCTAGTGTTTACTGAGCCATGAATGTTAAATGAAGACCATTTTCAAAACGGCTTAGCGATTGTTGAATTGGCAAGAAAATATCCGGACTTTCTCGCTTTTTGTTGATTACTCCTCATTTATTAAAGTTCTTGCTTTTACCATCGTTTGAAGTATCTTCTTGTAACTATTTTAGTACATAACACTTATACATTTCTTTCAAAATGGAATGAGTAAAACTACACTTAAATAGTCGTTCAGCATGCGAGTCGTCAACGATGGAGACGTTTTAGTTGCGCTTTAAGCAGCTTACCCGTCTAGTTCTTGTGAGCGGCCGGCTCCTTGTTGTGTGTCAAGTCTCCATTTTCAGCCTTGAATTCACTGAAACGATCCAAAAAATGCTCTTCTTTCAACTATTTCATCACCAAAAACCCCTCTATTTCGGCAGAAAGTCTCAGCAGCACTTAACCAAAGCATACTCGTGTGACATCAACAATGGTTTTTTTGTCTGGACAATCTCATCTCAAACCAAATGTATGAAAATTGTGTATCAAAGAAATCTCAAGAATCTGCTTTAAAACATAACATAAACAAGAGAGGAATTTTGTGAGAAATAACGACCAAAAAACAAAAATATTCAAAAAATTTTCTGCCAATTCAATGGATGATGCGGTATACGCATAGCATTGCCTGCAGCAAATCACGGTGAGCCCTTTGATATCTTCTCTTTGTGACAGAAGAAATTCCTTTTAAGGGTAAGGGTCACTCGAATGGAGGTAATTTTTGTAGCCGTTGATAGTTTTTGAGCAGAGATTTGACACTAATTCAATAATTCTAAGCTCTTGGAATGTTGTCTCCTTATAAGTAATATGACTTAAACACAGGCTCAATATGGAATCATGTCTTTTTTCAAACTGAACAACTCAGCGGAACGCAGTCTTTCGAAAATCTGACCGAAGAGCTACCATTCTCATGTGAAAACGAGAACAGGTCGTGAGAGTGAGCAATTTTATACTTGAAATGAAAATGATCGGCAAGAGTCATTGAATCACTAACTATGTAATGAACTTAATTTTCAGCATTCTTAAGCTCGTAACACCATCAGGGCTGGGCACACCGAATGCACGAAATTCTAATCGAGAAAGTGATACTCTTGCAGTACGAGATGACTGTATGGATCTACTAGTTTGAATGATTATTAATTACTCGTTTTCCTCTCTTATTTTAGTTTTTAAGTCGTTTTGATATTATGTTATATTTATTTATTATGTTAGATTGGTTTTTTTCCGATATAAATCATTTCTTTGTGTTTAACAAATTCGATGATGAAAGTTTAAGGAAAATTCAGTACTCTACATGAGTATTCTAAGGAATAGACGGAAATGTCTAGTAGCAACCTTCTACACTTTTCGAATCCTGCATGCATCACTAATCCGTACCGTCCAATTATCTTAGTTGTTCTTCTAGATGCACTACGTGTGTCACATGACTCCACCAGACCTCCTTCATAGAGGGATCATTGGCCAGTCAGTCGCGAATGGTCACACAGCCCTTCCGCATGTGCATAGTACGGAATAGAAATGTGAACCAAAATCGGCCATATGTACTTCTGAGACGGCGTTATGTCCAGAAATTGAACTCATGTTTCTGCTGCATCGTTTTGCACATACTTTATCTTGAGTGAGGCTGGCCAAAATCTATAAGGTATTAGAGATCTACAATTAGCGACAGTTGGGAGTCTTATTCACTAGGCTTCCCCGTTCACTCTTGGAGTCTAGCAATATTACCATGGGTGTCTACTCTCTATGCTTAGAGACAGAAATAAAACAGTGAGCATATCAATGCTTACAAGTTGTATAGTTGTGCAATCTGTTTTATTCTTTTAATGAACATGTGTGTGAGCAAAATCGTCAGTTTTCTTACTATTTTGTTGCTAATGGAGATAGTCTTGCTAATTCGCGATGCTAAAGCAAAGTATCAACTTCTGCAAGACAAATAAACGCGGGGAGCGGTTCATATTGTATATTCCAGAGAGTCAGCTAGCAGCTGGAACACAGTTCATGGAAACATCGTTCCATTGCTTGATTTATATAATGGAAGAATAGCTCAAAGTGGCACGTAAGGTGCTTGAATGATTCTAAGGAGTCATACCGAAAGCGAGTACAGTATTATGTGGATGCAGCGCGTTATTGGTCATGGATAGCCGGCGTGCTGGGAAAGTCAATGGTGATAGCAGAAAGATGCTCAACCAGCCCATCATTAACGATTAAAATAACGCTATTGGCTTAGTCGCCGGTGGAAAAGAATCATTTAAGCACAAAATATATAAGGTCTAAAAACTTCTTTTCATTGCAATGTAGAAAGTTTGAGAATTTATTAGTTCACCAATGGGTGTCCTTGTGTTGGCCGTGACATGCAGAAAAGCTGCACGGTTATTGAGAAGGGAAAACGTCCGTAAGCTGCCTAGGGGTGAATAAGGCGATTAGCAGATAGCTATCAGGCAGATGGTGATTATCTTTCCGAATTAAAGGGCCAGCGCATGTTTCTGGTGACTACTGGAAAAAGCCTGATGCTGTTGCTTCCAAATTAACCAAATCAAACGGATAAAGCAATTGTCGTGGTAGCAAAGTGCATTCGAGTATCGGATTAGGTGCTGTGGAGTCCGTGACTGGATTGTGAGCACCATGAATTATGGCTACAGCTTACGAGAACAGATCGAAGATAGATCGTACTTGACGGTGGTGATCCGAGACTCGTATTAATAACGACAATACACGACATGAGGGCCTAAAATTAGTGTTGAAGTGGTGATCATCAGTTGAAGGACGATGATCCAGTCAGAAAACGAATTCTGCTCACAGCTTACGTAAATTGAAACTCTAAACAAGTGAATATTCATGTTTGGATTTTTGAGAATTGTGAATGGAATCTTGGTCTTGCATTTAGCAAACATTCGGTGATCGTAACATATTCTCTTTCCATCTAGAGCAGCTTTAGAAAGTGTTTAAAGTACTCTCTTTCCAAAATTTTCTTTTATTGGTTTTTCACAATGTTTTGCAGGTTTGAACTCAAGTTGGTGATCGTCTGCGGCTCGTGTACGGCTCGCGAATTTCATGTTGACGTATAATAACTCAAATGTTGATGCAGATTGACGTCTCTTAGCTATTTTGGAAAACTCTTGATTTGCTCGGTACTAATATGAAGGCGTCAGATCAACAAGTCGAATAGTTCACCGATGCTGTCAAAACTACAAGATCTCATAAGTCAACTAATCGTCAGAGCAATTATTTATTCCCGATGGTTGTGCTGCCTCATTTCCTAAATCCTTCGGCGCTCGTTCATTGAGCAAGGAAAAATTACTTTTGAGTAGAATGAGATGGACCGATTTTTGTATAGAATGCTGAAACAATCCCTGGAGCGATGTCTCGAATAACATCTTCACTTCACCTTGACATGACTCATTTTATTACGGTTTTTTCTGCCAGGGAACTAACACTCTCGTCATTGAGAGCGCGGCTGCAGATTTCTAAGACATCAGCATGATATCTGTTAGTCAGTGGACACGGCCACAAGGAAGTTTACTCCGTGTTATCCCGTGGGCTCTGATTTGAGCTTTTATATCTTTTCTCGCGTCAATAAACACATCATCGTCGCCGAGTCATCCATCTATTGTCTCACATCAATTCACTAATATAAAAAGCCGCGTAGAGTGTGTTGAGTCTTCGCCACTCATTACCCTAAATTTCTATTTCCGTATCATCAGGTTGTCAATAGGGAGCTCAGAATTTAGTAGTCTGCGTGTATTGTACTACGACTCCTTAGGTGTTGTAGATTTTGGAAACCTAGAACGAGAATGAGAAGTTGGCAATTTCTGCGCACTTATCCTATAAACGGCGCCTTATAGAAGACTTTCTGAAGGTGAGAGAAATGTGATCTCATTTATGCGCTGACTGTGAAATAATAACTTTGGTAGTTTGCCGTGCGCACTAAAGAAGCGCACATCGTTTTACCCAGAGCTGCTGTAGTTACTTGATCGGATGCTCTTGACTGGAATATGACTTGTAGAGCAAAATTTGGCACACGAACACTGCATAGGTGAACATCTGTGTATAAGTTTAAAGGATGAGGGTCACATTAGCGCAGCAGAAACTGGTGATGTGTCATCTGTAACCATCACCCTCTTAGTTAGGAACATGTTCGATTTGTACAGCTTATAAATTTGTTGGAAAATGAGAGGATTCATTTATCTTTAAATTTTTGATTTATTCTGTGTTTCGCACTCTGAGCCTTTCAGACGCTTCCAACTTTTCCAGGTGATGCGCGAAGCTTTATCCAGCGTTCAGACAGACTACGCTAATGATATGGTTGACGACTTTCTACACGTTCATCGCTGTTTATTTCATACTAAAAGTATGCTTCCTCGCAGCGACTGCAAAAGGAAGAACGTTAATCGTTCATCGAAGAGATATTAACCTTTCGCTGCATTGTGACGCGTGATAGGGGTCATTTTTCTTGTTTACCCACTATGAAACAATCAATTACAGCCTAAGTAATCATCACATTGAAGCTAGTGTTTATTTGATGATAACCAAACATTAAAGTCAGTGCGAACTGGTCACCCAAAACCGTTGTTCCTATCAATTCACAGAAGAGAAAAAGACTTCAAAAGTCTTAAAAGACCCAATAAAATTTCTGAGAAGTCATATTTACAGATATCTCTGAAATCTCTATTTGTCGGTCTACATAATAGAAAAGGGCTTTAAAAGGTGCACGGACTTCAAAGTAGTGGTTTCCAAGGGCGAAACTGAAGAGCCATGACCATTGAAATCCGTATCCGAGGTCGCCAAATGGTTAAAAAAGGAAAATAAGCCTTACATATCTATTGGGAGTAGCGGTGCTTAGTCACATGCTGAAAGGAATACAATATTTGCAGCGGTTCATAATTATTGTAACCATTTGGGACTATTTACCGTGTATATGTGACAAGCTCACTTAAGAGATGTCGTTAGTTATGTATCAAATACATTTTGCAACTCATCGTATCTACAGAAAGTCGCACTAACTTGTTTTGAATTAATATGCAATAAATTCTATCTTAGAATAACAGGATTTTGGTGACCAAGGGACAAACGCAAGAAAAATATTTCTAGCGCAGCAGGCAGGGACGCCAGAGTTTAAGGAACTCATTGAAGAAATGTGTTAAGGGACAAGCTGACAGCTATAGTACCGACGAAGTATACAGACATCTATCGATTTTCGGTTACTGTCATATCAAAAGCCCAACGCACAGGAGACAACGCAGTTGGAGAAAGCAGAACTAGAAAGATTGGCTATGAAGATAGGAATAGCGACTACCTCCATTCATTCAGTGAAGGATATCGTGAAAGAACTATCCAATAGTGCAGAAAGCACTGTCAACAGTATCATAGAAGAATTACTGAACTATACCGATAGATTTGTCACAGCCATTACAAACTTTAGCGAGAAATTTGAGAACGATGAAGGAAACACCACAATCTCCATAATGTGGGTTAATGAAAGTTCAATTAATGCAACAGAAGTGCACGACAGGACAGAAGACAGTACTGCGAACGACCATACAAAAACCCGCTTGCTGAAAATTTTGATATATGTAATTTTTGAGTAGGTGCTGAGAAGGGCAAAAAAGAAGGCTAACCTTATGAGTAGCATGCATAAATATTTACCGGTAAGCATTTCATTGCATTTCGACGCTGAGTCAGTTTCTCACGCCTTCACTTCGTTTCAGATTGTCATAGGAGATACTCTCGGCATCGGTGACGTCGATCTGCCATACGCTCTGATTCTTCGCGTTTCAGTCGTCCGCGCAATACTGAGGACTGCAATCGTCTGCCTCAGAGTCATGCACACATTCATGTGCCTCCATATTCAACTTCAGGTGAGCCATATTGTGCTGCGTTTCAAATGGATCCCAAACACATTGTGAGGCTTTTAAAGCCACATTTTTGTTCAGATTGTTGTGCAAATTCTCTTCTGGACCTTGCCAAGAATTACGTGCTGGTGATTGGGCACTGCTGGTATTTGGAATGAGAAAGTTTAATGCAGGAGATGTTTGTTCCTAATCTCTCTGATAGATAGTGCTGTGCTCAGATACCTTCTGATTTAGCCGCTAAGCAATCTGAACTGCGTTAAGTGCTGAATCAGGAATCGAAAATCCTGGCAGAAGATAGGTAGTGATTTGTTGACGTGCTATCTTTCAGTCGCTTAGCTATACGGGAACTAGACAACTTGCCTAGTTTGGTTCTGGATCCCCACAATGTCCATCTGGTTCTTATTCTTTACTTCCGTCCCGTTATCTTCCAAATACTCGTGCCAGTTGGCTAATAGCTGATCTGTTTTCGTATGGCTGGTCTATTATTCAACAGATCTGACTCGACGTTGCTCACTACATAGAGTGAAATATTAATCCATGCAGGGTTGCTGCTCCAATAATTATGACACCTACGAATATGACGTAAAGTGCCAACGATCACGGCTTGTGCTTTGATTAGCAGACCAGCACCAACGCAAGCAGCTCTTATTTGCAGGCAATGCCACTGCCTATAACATAAACGGCTTAAAAATCTGAGCATGTTGTGACTGGCCAACCATCAAAGGTGACTCACCGTCATTAGAGATTTTTTTTTGCTGCCGTGGTTTCATCGTAACTGAATTAGGGTCTGACCATGTACATATTTACTTGCTAGGACGTCATGAACTCGAACTTTCGATCTACACGAGCACTGTACAGATGGCTGAACACAGTGCGCTTTACAAGAGAATTCCTACAGACTGATAAATTTTTATATACCGTCCACTATTTGAAAAAAGTGCAGTGTTTGACAGTGAAGAGTATTATGAGTGATGTCCACCCTCGAACAGAATGCCACCGACACTTAGATCACGTTTTGAAAGTAGTACAGACAAACTGTCAACTCAGCACAAGCAGTAAAAGTATGTCGTCAATGCTAAAGAAGGTATACAGAGAACAGAAGGAAATGAAGAACGGCTTGGTTTTTGAAACTCAACAAAAACAGTTAAATATGTTTTAGATTTCTAAATGAACCATAAAAATTGGAAGCTTGTGGAGTAAATACAAATACTACATGCTTGATAAAAAATTTCCAGGAATGGACACTGGCGCAGTCATCTATCAGCTGTTGCTAGTACCCTATATCAAATTCTAATATCACCTTGGCACTGATTTTCTCTATGAGTTCAATCTGAGTGACTACCGTTTTTGCTGTAATTGGATGAACGCCAGTGAAGCCTGGAGTGGCCAGTGTTTTCCATCACCAGTAATGCCTAATGCCTAAGATTCTATCAAACTAGATTATCAAGATTTCTACCAGTTTGGCACATGTAGAGTTTTAAGTACAAGGCTAACACCTGAAGATTTCAAAGGCCTATTTATTCCTTAATCTATATAACTTCAAAGATCCCGAGACACAATCGAAACGCAGAATCTTAGTTAGATCTCCAACATTCGAATTACCTTTCCATGAGACAGCTACCACCATTCAATAATCGCAACCCCTGCTTCTGTCAGCTTGACCCTAGTTATCTTTTGCGCAGATTTCTGCCTTTAATCGTATAATCTGAATAGTTTTCATTCAGTAAAATTCAGCGCTATCTCACTTCCAGCGCCTTTGCATTGATAAATAGCAAATCGATACCCAACTGAGGCTCAGAATTTTTCACATCACTCCACATTATCAGATACACTACATATGTAAGTCGAAGATTTTGGCTGAGCGATATCGCTGTCATTCCTAAGTTCTACACGGAATGAGACCATCGTTTCCTTTGCGCAACGCTCCATATTTTCGCAAAAAAGAAAAAAGTCGCTAAGTTCAAACAACGAAGTGCCAGAACTACCATAAGTAGGATGTATTTAATTCGTTTGTTGGCTTTTGGGAAGATAGCGTGATTGACAGGGTCGACGATGATTACGATCGGCGCACCTGAAATATCTACGTTAGCGCTATGAAAGTCGAGAGTTCTAAAGAAACTAAGAGACGCTTGTCTCCGAGGACACACAAGCTGATACGCCAATGGGAAATTGAACCAGCTACAGGCAACCGAAACCTCACGTTAGTACTTGAAAAGCATTGCAGGGAAGCGATAAAGGAAGTCTTTAAAGACAGACGAGCAGCAGTGATGGCAGAAGCATCAGAAGCTGGGAAAAGCATTCCCAAAGCTCAGTGAAGCTTCCCAACTACGAGTTCAATATGATTGCACTTCGACTCCCCACGGGACACTTACAACCTGCAGAAGGGCAATGGAGGAAAACATCTACGGCCACTACTTTTCAACAGCCATGTCTTCTCACGTCACATAAATTAAAAAAGAATAATTGACACTCCATATCGTCGGTGGAGAATAGAACACATTTAATAAGAATAGGATTAGACTAGATCTCCCGAAGAACCTACCGCCAGTTCTCATCGATACCAAGGAGCTTGACTTTTCACTAGTTACCTGCGGAAAGATTGCTTGTATAATAGACGGGGACAAACGGAAAGAAAATCTCCTTCTCTGAAGGACAAGAAATTTTTGTAAAGCTGTTAGTTATCACTCAGAAGCTCAATTCCCTGGAGCTCTCCGTGAATGATTTTTCAGGACACCCTTTCCTGCGCTGTAAAATTCACTATAAAATAATGTGTCACACAAAAATTTAATTTCTTCTCTTATTTTACTTATATTGCGCTGCACAAAGCTCATTTCCTACAGCACTAGTGCTTTTAGATAACACGAACTCCAAAGTATTCAAAAATATGTTTACTTTTTAGAAAAGCTAATTTGATAGCGTGTATGAGAAAGAGAAGAAGATTTGCGCTATACCATTTGCAAGGAAGAGCTCGTTCCTTAGACGATTAGGAATCACTCGATAGCGCAATGCTTCTAACGCTGTGTCCATTCCAGACGTTCTAACGCTGTGCTTATTCTCTGGGAAAGACCGTTTTACTACAATACAGCAAAGAAATAAGATGAAGCGTACAAATTTGGTGACTTTGTTTACAGGCCAACTCAGGGCGGGGTAACGGACACGCGTTAGATTAGTGGGCTGCAACTTTTCTCAACTGAGAATTTTTTCCCGTCTTGAACGAAACTCCGTATAAAAACAACTGATTAGATACTAGTAAGCTTTTTTCACACATTCATATATTTTGTGCTTTTAGCGAATTATACGCGTGAGAAAAATAAAAGAGCGCGTAGGTGTGAAACACAATTTGTTTTGAGCTTTACAGCGTTATTCGTATGTGAAATATTCGAAGGTTCGGATCACAAGAAAGAAACAAGAACGGGAACCGTCTTGCAGGACTCCTGCTTGCAGAACGATTGTTCCCTAAAATTCAAGTTTCCAGAAGAAACAACACCGCCGCTGGACATGAGAGTCACCTAATGGCACGACACACGCGGAGATCGACCATATACTCACAAACGGAAGATGGTGTCTAGTTGACACATCCGTAGTCCCATCATTCTCTACTGGGTACGGTCACCGGCGTCTTCGAGCAAAGATTCGATTCAATTGTATGCTGAAAAAGAAGCATGTCATCGATTGAGAAGAAATTGTCAGGCCGTATACTGCGAAGACATTTTAAACGCAGTCCTCATCAATCATGACTAATAGATTGAGAAAGATCCGACCGAAAACTACGAGCTTCCTGTTAAAAGACTGAAAAATTGTGCCGAGTTCCTTCAATTACTTCAACAAAGAGTTTAGACCGCATCTTAACTAGCCCCAAGGAGCTGTTCGAAAAGAACAGGAAATTGAGGCCCGATCCTTATGCAGCACACCTAGCTCTAGTGACAATAAATTTTAGCTGCGCAAGAGCTCTGCATGAGGATCTGCATTCTTGCAAGCAGAAGAAACTATCGGAAGCAGCACAAAAGCGATATAATCTAGAGAAATGCCGTCGGAACTTCTGCGAAAATAGTGTACAGCTCAAGTTCTGATGAATGAAAATGCGAATGCTACGACATCCCGCCATGACATGAAATTAATAACGGAGAAATCTTACACCAACCTTTTCCGTTCCACAATCCTCGTCCAGGACTTTACAATCCTTACTGGAGAAAAGCCATAGAGGATTTTACCCTCTGAGTACGTGTTGTGACAGAAGGCATAAAGAACGGCGCAGCACCTGGACTTGACAACATCACCGCCGACTTTCCAAGAGGTGGAGGTCATAATCTACATGTATTACTCGCTACACATATGACATCCTGCCTTGAGAAGGGAAAATTCTAAACCAGGAGCACGTCGAGGGAAGTCATCCTCCAAAAAAAAGAGTGACCGAATAGATCTCCGTATTTATCGCCCAGTTTGCTTGTTGAAGATTATTCTTCAGGCCACATCAAAAACTTTATATGAGGCTCAGCCAACTGAACAAGCAGGATTGTGTAAAGGATTCTGCTGCATGGATTGCATCCAAGCCACATCACGGGTCATTAAAGTCCGTCGGGAATATCACGTGCCCTTAATCCTAACATTTCTCGACTACGAAAATACGTTTGATAGCGTCGAAACGAATGCAGTCCTATCAGCACTCGTCAATCAAGCAGTGGATTCACCTTGTATAAGAGTTTCTCAGAATGCTATAAAAACTGCACCACAAAAATACAGCCTCTTCATCGAGCTCTTACCATACCCACTGGTAAATGGGTACGACAGGGTGACGCGTATCGCCAATGCTGTTCACCATAGCGTTGCAGTGGGTAATGAAGTCACTCCACTAGGACGAGAAAGGCATTAGTGTTGATGGAAAGTTCCTGTCACATCTTAGTTTTGCAGGCGACATCGTCATCTTTTCAAAGAGCACCAATGAAGCAGAGACGATGCTAAAAAAAATAAACGAAGCGGGAAAGAAGATCGGATTACGTGTTGGTAGGGTGAAGACCCACTCCAGGAAGATTCCATGGTGCAATGGTGATCACGTCGAAATGGATGTTCTCTGGTTGCTCAAACCACCTTGCATGTGTACCTTGGGTAATCACCGAACATGGATAACAACATGAAAGATTAGCTAGACAGAGAGAGAAGAGCAGCATGGGCCGCATTCGGGATTCTCAGAGAAGCCACCAACCAGCTGAAGGACCCAAAACTTCGTGTTCACATTTTTGATTCAACCGTCCTCCCGGCGCTCTGCTATGCAGCTGAGACGTGGGCCAATACTTCGACTATGTGAAGATTGCTACTAACAACTCACAGAGCGCTTGAACGATGTTTTCACAAGAACAGTCGACGCACACAACGTCTGCCCGGCTTGCGTAGCTCAGATCATCGGAGTCTACCAAGTCTTCGTGACCCAGAGGTCTATACATCTATAACGAAACACGGATGGGCAGCTCATATAATGACAAGAGGGACGAGAGATGGACGTGAAGAACTGTGGAGTGGATTCCATGGCAATATACGCGTCCTTGAGGACGACCATCTACACGATGGGTGGACTTCTGTTTATTAAAAGAACTAAGGATCTGTACTCGCAGCTCCAGTTTTTTCCAGATCACCGGATAACACTCACAGCAGCCACCATGCTCAAATAAGACCACCGTCATGGATAACGGCCACGCAGCAGAGAGACGATTGGAATATGTGTGGGGTCCTCACAATTAATGAAGACGGGCAGTTTAAGTATCAAGTAAAAAGTAAGTAAGTACGGTGCTGTAACAGGGTGCTTTTTAACAGCGGTCTTGCGGAGCTCTTGCCAGAGACTGCTTGCTGTCCATCCTTTATAAACTCTTTAACCGAGTTGTCCTGAAAAATACTGAAAGGACACCTAACGAAGGACAGCCATGCGAAGATGCAGTTAGTACCATAAACCACATTCACACGATGACAAGACTCGTTAAAATTTCATGAAAGTGTAAAAAAAAAGCGCTTCGCTTCACTTTCATCGACCTGAAGAAAGCTTTTGATTCAGAGGAAGCAGAAGCGGTCATGAGCAGCTAGACCGTCTCTTCTGGGTGCGTAACGGCTCATTCTGAGTTATACAAAGATTGCACAACCAAGACACCGTCAATCTACAACGATATTGATATCGATGTAAAAAGAGGCTATTGAAAACGCGATAGAATTTTGACAAAGTCATTCATTGGGACCCTGATAAACGCCCTGCGAACACTGGAATGGGACGATCACCTGTACCACCTGTCGTCCCGTTGATCGTCGAATGGCTCGAGCGGGTACCAGCAACTCTTTCATTTTTTTTCTATAGCGCTCAAGAGTATCCCACTGGGTGCTCCTCGCTCTGGGGATTCACTGAGCATCATACATTTCTTCTATCGCTTTCGTGAAGAAATCGGGCCAACGGGTCACTGGTCTTCCTTTAAAGCGCTTGACGTCCCGAGGAATCCAGTCGGTAACGCCTCTCGTCCATCGGTTGTCGTTGAAGCGCATTACGTGTCCGGCCCACCTTATTTTCGATATCCTGGCGTGTAGAATGGCGTCTTTGATTTTCGATCGTTCACCTAGGTTGGAAATTCGGATCCTTTCCCTCATTTGCGAGATACTGGATACTCCTAGAATCGAACTTTCGACTGCGCGTTCGATAACGCCAAGTAATTTTGCATCCTGCATACGTAGCGACCAGGATTTTGCTGCATACATTAGAGCAGGGATAATTGTCGAGTCGAAAAGGTGAGCACGGAGTCGGATGTTCTTTGTCCTCTTTACTACATCTTCGATGCTCTTAAGCGTTCTCCAAGCCGCTCTCTTCCTTCTGCTCAACTCTGAAGCTGAGTGATTCATCATGTTATTTTCACGACCTAGATAGACGTAACTAGAGCATTTGTAGATTGTCTTTCCGTTGAGCGTGAATGGGGCATTAAAAACCCATCCTTTCCTCATGAACATTGTTTTCGCTATATTCAGTTGAAGACCAATCTTTTACAGGCGTTGTCGACACCCGGTCAACATTCGTTTCGCTTGGCTGATGTTTGGTGTCATAAGAACGATATCGTCGGCAAAGCGAAGATGGTTTAATTGTCAACCTTCAATTTTCACTTCCATATCGTCCCATTCTAATGTTCGCATGACGTTTCGTAGGGTGGCAGTGAATAGTGTTGGCGAAATTGTATCGCCTTGTCGAACCCCTCTTCTTACGTCAATGGTGACATTGTTGTAGAATGAAGACATTTTGGTGCTAAAATTTGTATAAAGCTTACGAAGGATCATTATGTACCGAGTAGGGACGCCCTGGTTATTCAGAGCATCTATAACTGCTTCTATTTCCACTGAATCAAAGGATTTTTCAGATCGATGAAAGTGAAACAGAGTGCTTGTTTGTACTCTCCTGAAACTTCAAAGAGTCATGTAATCGTGTGGATGTAGTCTATGGTACTAAATCCTTTTCGGAATTCTGCTTGTTTGCATGGCTGTCCTTCGTCCAGTGTTCTGTCAATCCTATTTAGGATGACTCGAGTAAAGAGTTCATAGACAACGTACAGCAAGCGGATTGGAAGATAATTGCCTATGTCTGAAGGTCTCCCTTTTTGAACAACAATACGGTCTTGCTGGTTTTGCATTGAATAGGACCTTGTTCTAACAGGTAGCGATTGAAGAGCTAAGCCAGGGTGTTGATGAGAAATGGCGGCAGGTTCTTCAGGTGTTCTGGTCTAATCCTGTCTGGACCGGGTGTTGTTCTGTTCTTCACCGACGATATAGCATGTTGGATTTTGGAAGGGAGGACCGGTGGAGTGACATATTCGTCCTCTTTCAATTTATATGACGGTAATAGGACATGGCTAGCAAAGAGATCCGAGTAGTATTGGTGGATGATTTTCTCCATAGCCCTTCTCGAAGCTGTAAGTGTCCCGTCAGGTTATCGGAGTGCAATCATCTTGGTCTTATAGTTGGCGAAGCCTCGCTGGGCTTTGCTAATGCTCTTCCCAGCTTCTGCAGCTTCTGCCATAACTGCTGCTCTTCTCTCTTTGAGGTCTTCTTTTATCACTTTTCTGCAGCGTTTTGCAAGCTTCGGACGTAAGGTTTTTGTTGCTCGTAGCTCGCGCGATTCCACGCTGACGTATCAGCTCGAGTGTCTGCGGAGACAAGCGTCTCTTCGTGACCTCAGGAATCTCGGCTTTCATAACGCTAGCGTGAACATATTCAACGAGTCGATTATATTCTTCATCGATGTTGTCGACAACGGTATCTTTCCATGAACCGACTAATGATTCGAATACATCCCAGTTTATGGTAGTTCTGAACTTTGTTGTTTGAATTTAGCGGCTTTCTCTCCTCTCCCCGAAAAACGGAACGTTGCGCGAAGGAGGCGATGGTTTGATCCCGTGTAGTTCTTAGAAACAACAGCGACATCGGTCAGGCAAAACCCTCGATTTATTAGTAAGTGTCTAATTTCGCTGTGGTACTCTCCATTGAGAGACTCCCACGTCTATCGCTGGGAAAGAAGCTTTTGAAATTGCAAGTTATCATGGAGGGTTTGAGTCGTTATGATCAACTCAGACGGCCTTTCATTCTGTTCATTCCATTCTATCCCGTAGGTTTCAATGTGAAGTTCTTCAGACGCTCTCTTCGGTCCAGTTTTGCGTTGAAATCTCCAACAGTGATCTTGAAAAAGATATGGTCTTCTCTGATAAATTTTTCGAGGTCCATATAGAGCGCTTCGATTCGTCTTCGTCATAGCTTGATGTGTGCAGAAACAACGAAGGCTGTCAAAGCCGACATACAACCGCGTCGTCTCAACCGTAATCGTCCGATACGTGTTGTTAGTCGTTCAAGCGAATCACTGTTCACGGTCAAATTTGATTTGACGAGGATGCCAACGCCGCCGACACCTCTGCGATCGCTTGTTCCAAGGAAGAGTTCTTCTCCGGTGTCATAAACAGCGTGAAAAAGATGGCGCTTTCTCGTCCCAGCTAGTCCAATTACGTCGTACCTTATTTTCCTTTCTTGAATCAATAGATCTTTTACAGCGGATTCGTGAGCAAGGGTTCTTGCATTGTGAGTACAGATCATCATCATAGTCCGTTTCGATCTTGGCAACCTAGTTTGGCTCTGAGATGTAGATTTTGCTGATGATATCGTCGGCAAAACACCGAGCATCACCAAAGCGTTGCGAATGTTGACCGATCTCGACATTTTCTGTCGAAAGATTAGCCTCCAACTAGATCTAACGAAAATGATGCTCATGAGGAACAGATGGGTTTTGAATGCTCCATTCATGTTCAGCGAAACGAGCTACTCCGAGTGCTCCAATTACGTCTATCTAGATCGTTAAATCAAAATGAAGAACAACCTAGCTTCAGAGTTGAGTAGGAAGGAACGAGCGGCTTGGGGAACGTTTAAGAGCATCGAGGATGCAGTGAAGAGGACAAAGAACATCCGACTTTGTGCCCACCTTTTCGACTCGACGATTATCCCTGCATTAAGGTATGCAGCAGATACACGGTCGCTACTTCAGCAGGATGAAAGGTCACTTGGCGTAACTGAATGGTGAGCAACTTACGATTCGTCACTCACGCACACATGAAAACAGATAAATTAATATAATTGATTATTAAGCAAAACTGAGCAAAGAATTCGATAAAATCATCGGCATTAGTAAAAAAAAATTGTTGAATAAATATTTGAATTAACAAAATGAAAGTTATCAAAATCCTTCCACATCATATATATATATGTGACGCAGGTGGATTCAGGGGACGAGTTCCCTACTTCTACAGCGCCTACTTGACAAAAACTCTATTTCTACGAGTCATGTCGGTCAAAAGCCTGCAATCAAGCTGCTGGAGAGTACATGGGAGGCGGTTAGGAGTCGCCTTCAACAAAGAGGCTCCTCCGCTCCTCCGAGAGAAGCTGGCAAGCTACCCGTGAGTACCAGCCCCCACGTTTAGAGCCTGGCAAGCTATAGGTTGGGTATTAAAATGCCAAAAACAGCAACAAATATGGGCCTCATTCTTCTGACCCCGAAAGAGCCCCTGATACGGCAGCGCCAGGTAGGATGAGTACGGAGAGGCTGTCAAAATTCCAGGGCCGAACAAGGCTGCCAAGATCGAAACGGACTAAAATGACGATCTGCACCTACAACGCAAGAACCCTTGCTCACGAATCCGCTGTAGAAGATCTATTGATTCAAGCAAAAAGAGTAATGTACGACGTCATTGGCCTGGCTGAGACGAGAAGGCGCCACCCTTTTCACGCTGTCTATGACACCGGAAAAGAACTGTTTTTTGGAACATGCGATCGCAGAAGTGTCGGCGGCGTTGGCGCTCTTGTTAAATCGAATTTATCCGAGAGCATTGACTCGTTCGAACAACTAACAACCCATATCGGACGATTACTTTTGAAACGATGTGGATCTATGATGGCCTTGACCATCTTCGTTGCTTACGCACCAACATCAAGCTATGACGAAGACGAAATCGAAGCGTTCTACATGGACCTCAAAAAATTCTTCAGAGAAGATCATACATTCTTCTAGGTTATTGCCGGAGATTTTAACGCAAAAATTGGACCTAGAAGAACGTCTGAAGAACGTCACATTGGGACCTACGGCTAGAATGGAATGAACAGGATGAGAGGCTGTCTGTGTTCATCATGACGATTCAAACCATCCATGGTAACTCGCAATTCCAAAAGCCTCTTTCTCAGCGATGGACGTGGGAGTCTCCTAATGGAGAGTACCATAATGAAATAGATCACATCTTAGTGAATCGAAGATTTTGCCTGAGCGATGTCGCTGTTGTTCCTAAGTTCTACACGGGATCTGACCAACGCCTCCTTAGCGCAACTCTGCGTTTTCCGAGGAGAGGAGAGAAAGCCGCTGGATTCAAACAACGAAATCCCAAGACTACCATAAACTCTGACGTATTAAAATCATTAGTCGGCTCTTGGGAAGATACCGTTGTCGACAACATCAACGAAGAATACTATCGGCTCGTTGAATATCTTCACGTTAGCGTTGTAAAAGCCGAGAGTCCTAAGGTCACGAAGAGAAGCTTGTCTCCGCAGACACTCGAGCTGATACGTCAACGCGGAATCGCACGAACAACAGGCTACCGAATCCTTACGTCCGATTTTGCGAAACGATGCAGAGAAACGATAAAAGAAGACCTCAAAGAGAGAAGAGCAGCAGTTATGGCAGAAGCTGCAGAAGCTGGGAAGAGCATTTGCAAAGCCCAGCGAAGCTTCGCCAACTTTAAGACCAAGATGATTGCACTCCGATAACCTGACGGGACACTTACAGCTTCGAGAAGGGCTATGGAGAAAATCATCCACCAATACTACTCGGATCTCTTTGCTAGCCATGTCCTATTACCGTCATGTAAATTTAAAGAGGACGAATATGTCACTTCCACCGATCCTCCCTTCCAAAATCCGACATGCTATATCGTCGGTGAAGAACAGAACAACACTCGGTGCAGACAGGATTAGACCAGAACACCTGCAGATCCTGCCGCCAGTTCTCATCAACACCCTGGCTCGGCTGTTCACTCGCTACCTGTCAGAATGCAAGGTCCCTATTCAGTGGAAAACCAGCAACACCGTATTGTTGTTCAAAAAGAGAGACCTTCACGACATAGGCAATTATCTCCCAATCCGCTTGCTGTCCGTTGTCTATAAACTCTTTACTCGAGTCATCCTTAACAGGATTGACAGAACACTGGACGAAGGACAGCCATGCGAACAAGCAGGGTTCCGAAAAGGACTTAGTACCATGGACCACATCCACACGATTACAAGACTCGTTGAAGTTTCACAAGAGTACAAACAACCACTCTGTCTCATTTTCATCGATCTAAAGAAAGCCTTTGATTCATTGGAAACAGAAGCGGTTATAGAGGCTCTGGATAACCAGGGCGTCCCTACTCGGTACATAATGATCCTTCGTGAGCTTTATAAAGATTTCACGACCAGAATATCTCCATTCTACAACAATATCACCATTGACGTAAGAAGAGGGGTTCGACAAGGCGATACAATATCGCCAAAACTATTCACTGCCACCCTTGCAAAACGTCATGCGAACATTAGAATGTGACGAAATGGGAGTGAAATTGACGGTCGACAATTAAACCATCTTCGCTTTGCTGACGATATCGTTCTCATAACACCAAATATCAGCCAAGCGGAACGAATGTTGACTGATTTCGATAACGCCTGTGGAAAGATTGGTCTTCAACTGAATCTAATGAGAACAATGTTCATGAGGAACGGATGGGTTTCTAATGCCCTATTCACGCTCAACGGAACGACAATCTTCCGAATGCTCCAGTTACGTCTATCTAGGTCGTGAAATCAACATGATGAACGACCTAGCACCAGAGTTGAGCAGGAGGAAACGAGCTGCTTGGGGAACGTTTAAGAGCATCGAAGATGTAGTGAAGAGGGCAAAGAACATCCGACTCCGTGCCCACCTTTTCGACCCGACAATTATCCCTGCCTTGACGTATGCAGCAGAAACCTGATCGCTACGTGAGCAGGATGAAAGATCACTTGCCGTTATCGAACGCGCAGTCGAAAGGTCGATGCTAGGACTATTTCGTATCTCGCAAATGAGAGAGAGGATCCGAAGTTCCGACCTACCTCAGCGATCGAGAATCAGAGACGCCGTTCTACACGCCAGGATATCGAAAATAAGGTGAGCCGGACACGTGATGCGCTTCAACGACAACCGATGGACGAGAGCCGTTACCTACTGGATTCCTCGGGACGTCAAGCGCTCCAAAGGAAGACCACTGACCCGTTGGTCCGATTTCTTCACGAAAGCGATAGAAGAAAGATACTATGCTCAGCGAATCCCTAGAGCGAGGAGGACCCACTGGGCTGCTCTTGCACGCGATAGGGAAAAATGGAAGAGTTGCTGGTACCCGCTCGAGTCACTCGACGATCAACGGGACGACAGGTGACAGGTGGTATATGTATATATATATATATATATATACATGTATATATATAGTTACTTATTAGTTCTGATTTCGAGTGTTTTCTTAAGATCACACTCGAAGATCAATAGATCCGTTTTATCACTATTTTGAGCCAGCGTGTCATGTGGTTTCTTAATTTGCTTTTGTACAACCCGATACGATACACGTTTCTCGAGCTTACAGTGTCGTCAGTCGGGCAGAACTCATCGTCTTTCAATCTTTTCATTGCCAATGCTCTCGGGAGCCTGCGCGCCCCTTACAGAGAGGTATAGAAGACGAGCGCTCTAGACTGTATGCCAAGTGAAATTATCACCGATCTAACAATGTTACACACTGGATTGCTCTTTGGTTGGCATTTCCATGATATTATAGCTTTATTTCCAAGGCTTTTACGCTATCAAACTATATATAAGAATTTATTTTGCTTGAAGCAGTAGAACCTGTGTTATTGAAGACGAGTGTAACTGGCCTAATGGCCACGACTGACGGGAAGCACAAAATCATGTGCTACTGCTTGCTGACTGACGAATATTACAGGTATTCTAATGAAATATTGTGCTAAAAAGAGAGTAAATTTGCTACTGAATAGAAAGAAAATGAATCAGTGTTTTATTTTTCATTAGGATTTTATGGTCAGTTCTTCTCGAAATTGTTGTCGATTCTACAACCATCATTTGTACGACGAGTCTGCATCTTACTCAATCAAATATTTTTATGTTAAACTCTAGGTGACTTGCTCAATTTTAAATTATATAGGTTGTTGTGACTAAAGTAAATGAATGCATCTATTGCGAGACCATTCTTTGCATGCAAGTTTTATGGATACTGTTAGTCATTCTATTTTAGTATTCACGAATCTTGTGTGAGATTATGATATCAAGGATGTTATGATATCCAATATTTTCAATATTAACGATGAGATGGCTGCGTGTACAAATGAATGCGTGCAACTATGGAGAATTACGTTTATTAGCCCAAGAGTTATGACATTGAATAAAAAATTCAATAAGAAATTCTTATTTGCCATTTTTGACCTCTGTACACTTGCGAAGTTACTTCCAAAAATTTCAACGATGGTCGCCGACGTTTCCACCGTAATTTTCTCCCTGCGTGTATCACAGTCGTCTCGAGAGCTTGTACGGCAATGTAGGAAGTAGCCGAGACTTTTCTTCCGCTAAGGGTCACGCGGAGTCGTCTAATGAGTTGAGAACAGAAGAGTTTTACAATCAAATGATCTTGCTGTAAAAGACAACAAGCAGATCTCAAGAGATGGCAATCGTCGAGCGAGCCGAATGTGCAGGGACACAGCCGTCTTGAAGCGTCAATAAGTCGACGGCACATTGTTGATTTTCCAAGGCTTCATTACGCCCACTGAAACTCTATGCTGATAGCTAGTAGCGTTGATTTTGACGTTTTTCGCTGTAAAAGACCAATAGGACGTTTTCTCCGGTGGCCCAATGCGGACCCGCACCATTTCAGAGTCCGGATATGATTGCGGCCCCTGGTTTTAGTTGTGGCGAATTTCAGTTGATTCTTCTTAAGAAGTTGCCAACTTTGCGGTTGTGCGGTGATTGGACCTTGATTTTCTTTCGGGCGTAAAAAGCACATTCGACAAGCGAGCACCAGCTGTTAAATGAATCACTCGGCGAACCACTGTAAGCCATTTTTTTTCATCTTCTTGTCCATGAAGTGAACATGAGAAATCTTGTAGCTACGCAGCTTTTTGTTATTTTGAATAATGTTTCAAAAGTTTCACTCGCTAATACTGGATTTTCCGAGCCATTCTGAAAAACGAAAGCTCCGACCTTCGCTGAACTTGGCAGCGAATTTTTGAACGTCTTTCGGATCAGGCCATGTGGATGAAGGAGCTTTTTTAACCGCGGCATAGAGCCCCTCCAGTCTCTTTAAAACGTTTCGTGGTTCTGTGGACAGTTGTCGGATTGTAAGCAGTCATTTTTAGCAATTACTGTCACAATTTTGGTGATGAAATCAGAATAACTATCTTAAGAGTTTTCATTAAGTTCATTCTTCTGAGATCTACCCCTACATGGAGGAATCGACGACGAACGTTTTACACCCAACACACGGTGAAAGCTCTGTGACAGCCTATTGCAATGCAGTCAACAATCAATCACTCTGAACACTACAGTGGCTTTTTTTATCGTGCGTTGAGTGTATAAAATTCCGTCCTCAATTCCTCTATGTATGGGTACATCCTCGAGAAAGACGCTGAGCGGAAACGCACCGTGCAACTGACGAGACTGTAAAGCCGAAGCACGCGTTTTACACTGTATAAGTGCCTATAATAGAACTCGTGAAACCAATCTCTGAGGGATGCGCCACGAATTCGTCTTCAATTGTTAACTTCATCTGAGGTATCTGGACGCAATTCTAGCCTTTATGATTCGCGGTGGCCTACCGATGTATCAGGTCAGTGATGCTTATCCTCTCAGACAAGTATGATGCCAGTCTGGTATCAATTATTACCGACCCCAGGGAGATGGGTGGCTTGGTGAGCCATGAGCATGATGGATCGAACCACTGATCATTTGTGCGATGCAGAGCGCCTCTAAGAACTGCGCTACACTCTGCTCTTCACTTCTGATGGTGAGCGCTCTATCTGATAACGGAGTTCCGATCGGACGAAGATTCATCACGCCACTTGTGTAAGCTTCATACAAGCGTTTTCATCCGGAGGAGATAGCGGTCAGAATATTTCGAACGGGAAAATGTCTAAGCCATGTTCCTCCGTGACTGATTAAGCAACGGGTTGACACCGTACCTGGTGGAATAGTAGTCACTTCCAAACAAAAGAGTCATGTCGAATCTCCTAAGGTTTACAAGAGCCCATATCTGTTAGAGTTTTTGGCATATTGATACCCAACGTATAGCTTGCCAGGCTCTAAATGTGGAAGCTGGGTACTCACTAGTAGCTTGCCAGTCTCTCTCGAAGGAGCGGGAGGAGCTTATTTGTTGGATGCGACTCCTAACCTCCTCCCATGTACTTCCCAGCCGCTTGATTGCAGGCTTTTGGCAGATTTGACTCGTAGAAATAGAGTTTTGTCAAATCGGCGCTGCAGAATCAGGGAGCTCATTCCCTGAATCCACCTGCGTCTCCACAAAGCACACGGTCGCTTTTGGTTCGCGTTTATTCCTCTATCCACCACCTGAGGACGCGCCACGTGCCCTTGCGACTAAGCGGGCGGGATCCCCCAAAGAGGGAGGTTCGTGGGAAAAAAGGAAAGAGGGAGGTTGCAAGAGCCGACGACCGTGTGCTGTGTTACCTGCAACGACCTAAGACGGAGTCTATTGATATCCAGAGATCAAACTCGATACCACTGAAGCGACTGTTTTCCCGTTTCTCTCAGCGCCACGGTCAAATGAATCTCGACCATAGGCGAACTTTGACATGAGAAGCATTCGTCCGTTAGTAAAAATTCCCTTGATTAATCTTCATTTTATTCCTTTACATATACACGACCAGTTATCACAACTTTTATTATACGGATCTCAGTACTTCAAGCATTCGATTCGTTCTTCGTCTTCTTCCTGAACGGCATGGAATACTGGGTTGAGCGAGTCTCCTTGCAATCTCGAGGATAGCCTGGTCGTAGCATTCCATAGTGCGTTCCCGTTGGCTGGCAGACAGTATTGGGGATAAAGCTCGGTTCCACACACACCGTGACAAGCATCACAAGCACTCGGCCACGAAGCCCCCAATAAATATCTTGTGAGTTAGCACTTTAGCTTCTAATTTTTGAATTTTTCTTAACTTCTTGTTCGCGGAAACTAGCATCTTATTCACTGGAACCAAACATCAGTTACAATTTATGATTAGAAAAAAATATAAAGAATGGAAGAAAGAAATCTTACGAAGAAAGCTATAACTCCTCACATTACTAATCAAGAGTGCAAAACCAGAGAAATTACAAATTGAATTTCGCGGGCCAATCAATGAACGTGACTAGTGATTGGGGCATGTTTTGTATAATCGAGCGCAAAAACTGAACGACGAAAATGTGGGATTATTTTTGTGATGGAGGTGGTCCTCTTCATACTTTAACAGACTTCAATTTTTCTTATTCTTCGCCGTGAATCGAAAATCGACGGACGAATGAGTCAGGGATGCCTCACTCTGTCCGATGTGGTAGTGACGGCTTCATCTCAAATCAACGCTGAGATCCGATCAAGGGCTACCCACTTTGGTTTGTGCAAGCCTCACATCGTCGGCTGTTCTCTCATCTAGGAACGAAAGCGCGACGCCGCTTGCTGACCAGCGGGATGTCTCAGTGAAGTTTTTTTGTAAGTAAATGAAAAGAAATTATTCAGCGTACTTGTATATCAAGTTTGTGGTCAAGCCGCTCTTGTTTGCACTTCAATAGGCCGCTCTTTTTTTCATTTATCTTCGTCGTAAACCTCAACTGCGAAACCGATATGAAACCCCATAGTATTGCACGTAATATCTCAGACCAGCGTTGTTCTTCGAGTGGGGTTCGTTAGCCGATCTGCCCCTCGTCCAAAGAAATAGGCGGATTCGGTTTCCCAACGAATGGCAAGCAAGTCGGTCCCGGACGGATTCCGTGAGCACGGTAATTCGGTGATAGTGGGCCTAGAGCACGACGGTGGCAATTTCGAACGTTGCTCATTCCGCGAGCGGTCATTTATCGTCTTTATCATGATGCCTCGATATCACTGCTAATTTTCTCGTTTTTCTTCTTTATATCTCCTAATTTTGTACTTTTTTTCTCCATTATATCTTTTGTTTATCACAGTGTGAGCGGAGATTAAGCCTCCTAGGACCAGCGCTAATAAGCAGGCGGCGTCGTGCTGTCACTTGCGCGGCGGTCAGGCAAGCGGCTCTCCATGTCTGTGCACACGTGTCTGGCTGTCTGCTGCTTGCTTTCCCACAAGACGCGACGCCGTCACTACAGTAGCTGAGTGAGATTCGACATCGAGCGGTGAGCATCGAAATGACTCTCACTGTCCCTAAATGGTAAGACGACGGTGGCGGATCGTCTTCCAGTGGGTTCTGCTTGACCTGCCATCGGAGGACATGGATTCCAGTCCCATGTAGATTTATTTGACCCTAATAATGCTGACAATATTAATCCACTGGTTCCCTCTACTTTGAGGGGCCGGGCATAACCGCATACCTAGGGTTCGCCGTTTCGTCATGCCCCCGCAGTTCAACATTCAACATATCGGTTCGTAATAATCTTTTTCATGATGTTTCCGTCACAGAGCACGTGCCGTTATTATGTACATATTATCTTTCCTTTACGATTGCAGTACTATATATTTCAGGTTTTCGTTTATATTGATCGTAATAATCATATAAAGCAATATTCTCTTTTCGTCTTCATCCAAACAAGCTGAGGCCCGTGCGTGTGGCGCATTCAGGTAGTGCAACCGGTCAGCACATCAAAGTGCAATCCTCTGCGCCCCACAGATCGTGATGATACCCACATATGTTATCTATGTCATTCATAAAGCTTCTCTACAATATTCCATCGCTATTATTTGTGCGGAGCGCATGGTGTGCAATGGTTACTGGTTAGAGATGCTCTGCATCGCATTCCAAAATGATAGTTCGATTTCACGCTCAAGGCTCACCAAACCATCCATCGCTTCTAAGTCAGTAAAATGATACCGCACTGGTTGCAAACTTGTCTGGGCGGATAAGCAGCACTGACTCGATACGGCGGGAGGCCATGGCGCGCATTGTAAAATTTAGATACGCATTCATTCACCCCAAACGTACGTAACGATGTATGGCGCATTCCGGGGATTGTTCAACACCGAGAGCTTTATCCTTTATTATTTGTGCAAGAGTGCCTACAGAGCAGTGGTTAAAGGTGCTCTGCCACGCACACGTGGTTCAACAATCGGTGGGCGCTGATTCGATCCTGCGCTCAGTACTCATCAACCTTTCATCCCTTAAAGCTCAGCTAATTGATATCATATTAGCTGCAAGGGTAGCAGCGCTGATTTGACACATCAGTTGGTCATCGCGAATTAGGTGAAGGCAAGATATGCGTTCAGTGACCTCAAACTATCCTTGATGAAGAATGCATACTGAATCTTTCAGTGATTGATTAACACCGAGAGCATCATTTGGTTTCTTGTTCCTTCGATGAAAGTACCCGAACTTCCCTATTTGAAATGGACAATGTTCAGCTCACAAATCATTGCCCCACATCTTTGATTTGAACATACTAATGTTGTGCCGATTTTAGTGCATGAAATTTAATGACAGATTCGAGCTGATGTTATCTCACAAGTCTACGGAAAGCTCGGATTATGTCTAGAAATTAAGCTAATTGTGATGCTGACGACGCGAGTTTTCTCCATCTGAGTATATCTTTCATTTTTTTTGTAAGGCATAATGAAAGTTTTTTCCAGAATGACGATTCGGGATTTAGTCATAAATGCGCTAAATGCCACCAGTGACCCGGATGGGCAAAAGAGTGCCGAAAGCTTTCTTGACGAGGTAAGTTTTCTTCACATCTAATATGCTTCTGGTGACTTTGTCACTTTATCCCTCCGTCTTCACAATGTTTTTTTTTTACTGTGCTTCTCAGTACTTCTAACATTCAATTCATTTTTATCTTCTTGAACGTCGTAGAGTACTTGTTGAGCACGTCTACGTGCAATTTCGAGGGTAGCCTGACTATAGCGTCCCCATAAGGCATTCGTTATTGATCGTTACTTCGCACGCGCCGCGACGAGCACCACAGCCACTCAGCCACTGCGCCGCATGTAATATGTTTAGGCATGCAATATTTACAAGAGAACTTTGTGACGGCGGTCGGCAATATCCAGTTGGTGTGTATGTTGCAGCGACCGGACACACAAGAACTAGAAGCCGTCACATAACAATTCCCGTCACCGTACCACAACTTCATGATGGCGCCGCCTGGCATAACCTGGGCGCATTCACGAATGAAGATGCTTACACTTCTTACAAGCTCGTAATTAGCAGCAGAGAAACCATAAAACGTGAACGCGTTGCCGATCTTATCGAACTTTGGCTTGGCGCTGTTCGTAAAGCTGTCAAAATTATGCAAGATTCTTGGTTCGATTCATTGTTTGTGGAGGTTTCAATAATGAGACCTCGTCGTTATCGCCATTTGACTTTTAGGAAAACCAGGATTGGAGATATTGTTGAGGTAGCCTTTTTCGTGAACCCTTTTGCGAACTGACGGGAGTTACCCAGCGTACTTCCATTCTAGACCAAATTCAGCACGTTACTACGAACTGACGAGTTCTCAGTAGAAAAGGGCGATGGACAAACGAATTGCGCTTGAAGAGACTGATTTGTGCAGGAATGCGAGAATTTCGAGTTTAATCATCAAATACGGCAAAAGAAGTCTGTCCTTTTAAATCTGAATATCGCGAGACGACGTGGAGATGCAGAAGCAATAGTAACTATGGCACAAGTGGCTTCTAAATCACTTCACGACCTCGCTAAAGATGTTGGTGGCAGCAAAATTTGGCCAATGGGAAAAGATGATGTTAATGGAGAACCCCTTCTAGAAAAGTTGCTCCTAAAACATTGAAACCGTTGCAGAGATGGGAAACCGAAGCGTAATGTTATTTATAACAAAGACTTTCAAATTGGGCAAAAAATGGGATGTGATGCTCATCACAGCTATACGGTAGCCATAAAGTGCTACAAAAAGCTAGTCGGCTCAATGGTGATGTTGGAACGGAAATTGTGCTTACGTGATACAAGGTGTTAGCAAAAATAACCCTATTGTAGCAAAAGGAAGAGTGTGGACTAACGCAAGATTTTGAATGTGCCTTTAGCCTCTATACAAAGACTGCTGAAGTCACTATTGAAGCATTGAAGGATAAGATAACTAACAATTACTATGAGTAGGATAAAATGTGGGCTCGCTGAAGTTCAAAGGAATCAATCTAGGTAACCTTTCTACCCAATTGAGCTTTGCAGTTTTATCACTCGGGTTCTGTGTGTTGTGCCAATTTCTTCTTTCTGGAAATCTTTCTTTCATGGCAAAGTTTAGTATGATGTGATGCAGTCTGATTTGATCTAATAAATTGTCCTGCTTTGTTTCATTTCATGCCTGTTCATTGGCTGATATTACCCATGCCATATAAATTTAAATGTAAATTTTCTTTGAAAAGTGTGGTTTATGAACTAGTTCTTGCTATTCATTGTGTCAATTTTTGATTCCCCATATGTATAACCTGAAATGGTAAAATGTTTTTCGGATTAGCATAAAAAATTAATCTGTGCAAGTAGTAATGCTTCAACCTTATTTGCTCCATATCTATCCCTGACAATTATCTCGCTATCATTGCATTTTGTGCTTTCATTAAGAGTTTTATGTTCGAACGTTAACTCTTTCCAAGCGACGTGCATACCTCTCGATGCAAGTCTGTCCGTCCCGTTCGAATGGCTTGTGAAATTTGGGCGCGATCCATTACAAATTCGGTTGATTGAGGCTTTAATAGAATATCACTGAGGAAGTTTTTTTAAGAATGATTTCAGTAAATTCAACGCCATGCCTACCACAACCTGCCATCTTACTACGAAAAAACCACACCCATTATTCAAAAATTTATTCTTGGAAGGCTTATAGCGATCAAACTTCCTATAGCAGCTATAAAAATGTAATTCATCAGAAAAATTCCATATTGTCATTGGAGAGCCCCCGTCAGTCGCTCTTCGTAAGCCGTCCATAAGCCTGCCAACCGAAGATGGCCACCTTCTGGAAAGGTGTGAAGTATTTAATGGAATAACTGGTGTAAAATAAGGGGCATCCAATCAAATGTGCGTTTAACTTCATTTGCTATTCAAACCACACCACAAGCCATTATGTTACCACAGGCCATTATCTACCGGACATCAATGAGATTTGCTTTCATACATATACAGATAGCTTTACCTATTCAACGAGAAATATAAACGATAACCGTGATGGAGTTAACACTTCATTTCACCCTAAGAGTTTGATGGTCTTGAGAAATTGGAAGGCTGTCTATTAAGAACTTGGAGACATTAATGTTGCTTTGTCGCCTTAGTGTTTTCAAAGACTAGAGCTCATAACTGGGAGCATTCACGGCGTTTAGTAGATTTCAAACGTGATCTAAACCATTTTTAGTGTTCAAAACAGCAGGGATTTGCTCCGGAATTATTGAACATCGTATGTGATGACTCTGTTTGTAGTCTCGTTCGGCATTCTGCTTCTATATATTTCAAGAATAACATAGTCCGATACTGGGAGGTATATTTTTACCAGCATAATTGTGAATCAATTTCGGGTAGGTGAACATAGTCGCCTGCTTTTTAGGTGAAAGATTCGAAATTCAATACGGATGATGATGATGACATCGATCCAGAGAGATGCTTGTGTGAGCAAGACAAGGCTATCATCAGAGAACATATCATTGATGCCATTTGTGGTGTTCTTGGTTTGTGCAGGTACAGTAAAATTTTCAAACAATGATTGCTAGATGTTTCGATTATTACGCATCAAAGCATAGCGTTGGAATTATTGGGTTTGTTTTCAGAATTTGGTTTGAAAAAATTATTTTTTTTTTGTTTTCAGAACTCAACTTTGCACTGCTATTCAGAAGATTATACGTGCCGATTTCCCGAAAAATTGGCCAAATTTCGCTGACAAGCTTCTGGAGAAAATCCGCGAAACATCGAATGTTTTACTGTTGACTGGGGGTCTTCAAATAGCATATCGTCTCTCCAAAGTTTACGAGTAATTTATTTCTTGGTTCTACATCAACAGAGCAATGTGAATATTGGTGATTGGTGAACATATAGTGCTTGAGAACTTGCAAATTCGACTAATTTGTAGCAGAGATTTGTATCATAGCTCTTAAATGCGTATACACATATATATATGTACATACATGTATTATCTACATATACATATACATATATATATATGTGTGTACGTATATACAAATGTGAATACGTATGTTCATATGTGAATACTTTACATAAACATGCATATTCATATGTAGACGTAACGTATGTAAATGTATGCGTGCATGTGTCTGTTCGTATACATGTATATATGCGCATGTAGATGTACACGTACATACATGTATATGCACGTGTGCATACATATATATGTATTTATTTATATGCATGTATATACATTTGAGGTGATTGATAACACATGTATGTATATAAATATGTATGTATGTATATGTATATGTATATATATGTACATATATATATACGTACATATAACATATGTATACATATGTATATAGGCGCATGTGGCGCAGTTTTTAGAGGTGCTCTGCGTCGCACAAGAGGACAGTGGTTCGATTTCGCGCTCATGGCTCACTAAGCATTCCATGCCTCCGGGGTGGGGGAATTTGGTACTTAGTCTCAGGCTTGTCTGGGATGATAAGCGGTACTGACTCGATACATTGTGAGGCCACCGCGAGTCATTGTAAAGGCCACACGCTCATTCCATCACCTTAAGACGCAGTTATAGTTTGAAGATAATGCATGGCGCACTACTCAAGGTTTTATCAACGTCGAGAGCTATATATACATATACATACATATATATATGTATATGTATATATATATATGCTGAATTATTGTATTGGTACTTTCGCAGTGTCGTTTATTCAGGTTTTTTCTATTTTAGATCGGGCTATTGCCAAAAGCTGTGGCATGACGGAGAATGTTTTTAGTAGCTTTAGTCAGGAGATAGGATACTAGGATCTTGGTAAACTACCAAGATTGTAGGCTCAGGATCCCAACAGCCCAACCCGCCAGCACAACCAAGACCTATTTTCCATGCTCGGAAGGGCTTGCTCTAGGTTTTCTAAGATTGGCAGGGCATGCTTCATTGGGAGCTGCTCAACAACATGCAGACAGTCAATACGGACGACCGCCGTGGAATAACTTTAGAGGTTGGCCGTAGCAGTGCGAGGAAAATTCCGAAATGATCCAGTGTTGCACTTCATCAGCATAGCGCCCGACCTCACTTGCGAAGTCGATTCGCCACATCTTGAAGCAACTGGGCTGGACCACGGTACTACATCCACCGTATAGCCCTGATATTGCTCCGTAAGACTGACATCTCACTCGAACCTTGAAGGAGCATCTGCGAGAAAAAAATTTGAAGACTACACTTAGCTCAGATGTGATCTCACCGGCTTCTTTGGTCGCCACTCTCATTTTTTTCTATGACGGCAATCTTTGCGCAGCAAACGCTTACATATTGTTAATCATGATGGTGATCATAATGTTGATTTTTTAGTTCCTCTAAATAAGTAGTTAATGAATTGATAAAAGTGTTGAAAAGCGAAAGAAATCATGAGAAAATCTGATATATGTAACTTCTCTCTATTGATCCTTTATTTGAATCTGAGACGCATGTTCTCCAAAAATCAATGAGACTTTGGCCTTTAGCGAAGTTGCTGTCGTGTGAAACCCTCGGAGAAGTCCTTTCCGAAAGCCAAATATGCCATTATAATTAGAAAGATTTTCTCTGTCTAACAATTGAAAGTTCATTACAACAAAACTTTTGTCCAGTGGAAAATCTTCCAATGAGAAGCAAAATCTCATTTTGACTGGTGCGGCTCCAAAAATAAGCTATTTGAAAAATTAAACATGCCACTGAGATTCACTTGCTTTGAGCTATCGTTAAATACAGACGTTTTGCAAAAGTAGAGAACACCTTTCTACCGAAGGCCTCAAGTATCGCCGCCATAATAGAACAGTATCCAATTTTCAAAGCTTTTTTGGCTTGAGGTATTTGCATAAGTTTGATAAGCGCAGGTGCTACAATAAATAAATGATTTCAAATTGTTTCATACCGATTTCCATGTTTTGATACAATAGACATACATTATATATTGCTAGCCCAATTTTAGGTCCAAGAAGGGAAGGGATAAAGATGTTGCTCTTCCGTTTCCGAAAATCGAGCCTATCATTTGTGATCATTGCCGCCAGCTGGTTCATGTACAGTCCGCCGAAGCAGTATCAATACAGATTCAAGGACTGAAAATATTCTTTGTCATCACTCAGGTTCCTCAACTTTCTTAGATGGGAGTCTATTGATTTCGATTCATATTGAACATACGTATCGTTTTTTAGTTCTCGATCAATTTTGAAATACTTCCGATAGATAGAATCGATAACTGGATTAAGTTTGCCATTGATGTTCTTGATCGAAATTGCCCAGAAGAGGTAAGTTTCTTCGTCAGCAAGACATATTATGTCATAAATTGTACTTGCATATCTGATAAGTCGTCTTCCCCTTATCTTAAGTCATATGTATATGTCGTTCAGCTCAGTACCATTAAAGACGAAGAGGAACGTTCGCGCACAGTTTGGTGGAAATGCAAGAAATGGGCAGCAAAACTGCTTGATAGATTTTCCTATAGGTATTGAAAAAATTGCTATTTGATCTTTCTAAATCTTTGGAGATCGATTACCACAGAAGAATGTATTGTTTTATCACTTCCTAGAACACGTGTGACACAATAGTTACAGGTGCTCGCGACGCACACGTCGATCCATCAATGGTCGATGGCTCGATCCTGCGTTCAAGGCCCACTAAGCCTTCCGTTTCTTTAGAGGTCGGTGTGGTACCAGACATGTCTGGGAGGACAACAACACTGACTTCATACATCGGTTGGCCACCGCGAATCATTATGAAGGCCATTTGCAGTCAGTTACTTCCAGCGATGCTTGATAAAAACGAATACATAGTGTTTCCCTTATGAATTTGTCAAAGTCGAAAGTTTTTTCCAATATTTTTGACATCGTTCAAATTATTTTTGTCACCTGCAAGTTCTCGTTTTTGATCATTGTTACAGGATTCCAATATTGCTATATTCCTTGATGTTCCATACCATTCTCATGGTTGCATTGAAAGGAATGCGTTCTCTTGCAGATATGGCTCTCCAAACCATGTGGAAGAGCAGTATGTTGACTTTGCGAAACATTTCCTGAAAAAGTGGTCGCATCCTGCTCTCGAGTCGTCGCTGGCGATTTTAAACGCACGTAGGAACAATATATATGTGTCGAAAAGAGTGAGTTGTCGCCATTTTCTCTTTTATACGGTGTAGAATGGTGGCATTCTATTTATTCCAGGTTCTACACCACATACTTTCGTTTACAAATAATGCCATTGCCCACTCGATTTGCTGGCGGTTTGTAAAACCATATGCACCTGTATGTTTATATCTTTTCTCGCAAGGTTTTGATTTGTTGTTGACAACGAACAAATGGAGTCATTAGCTTCAAACGTGCAATGAGAACGGGCACCATATCTCAAGTAACGTATCTCATAGGATCTCATCAAACACGTCTTATTCCCAATGTTGTCCTATAACGACGAAGATGAGGAGATGTGGGGAGACAATGCGGAAGAGTATGTTCGTTCCAAGTTTGGTAAGCGCTAGTTGTAGTAACCTTCAGCACTTTACTTTATTTGATCTGTCCTCACAGTGTTTTCTTTTTTTTTCACTGTGCGGATCGCAGTGTTTTTCGTCTTTTCGAACGGCATAGAATACTGGTTGAGCGAGTTTCCTTGCAATATCGGTGGAGCTCGGCTCCACGCGCACCATGACCAACATCATAACCCCTCGACCACGTCGCTACTGTTCATTGTGATAACCTTTGGGGATAAAAGCATTCATTTAATTCACCAGTAGGATGTCACCAATTCAAGCGGTCACACAGTAGATAGAGTGCCCCGTGAAGCATTTTGTTCTCAATCTGCTCTTTGACCTTGGCCTAATCAAGCACCCGTCCTTTCAAAATAGTGGATCAATGCACGAGACTTGTCTGGTAAGGTAAAAGTAGTTCTTGGTGCAGTACACTGTGCACATTAGATATGCATCGAAGTACATTCAAAAGGGGTTTTTTACTTATTAACTATCGCAAATTTGTCGACTATCGTTAACACTCAAACCAGGATTACTGTTTTTCTCAGTGGATGAGTCTTACCATGTTTCTCAGCCTTCACAAAATCAGCGGTGGTTGCATCCGTGTTAACTTCATGAGGACGGAGCCTTTTCGTTTTCTCCTTAGATTTCTAACAGTAATTTGATAGCTTAAGTATCATCGCTTTCAATATTGAGCTATTTTCTATACCCATACTTATTTATGATAAGTGTGCTTCATTTTTCGTATTTTATGTGGTTGGATACTTTTTCATGTGGCTTTCCGTAACATCCATGGTGTACGAGGTAGTGACCGTTTTTTACAAGGAAAAAAATGAGCTCTCTGGACTAGAACAAATCACCAAAAAAAAACTGAGACACTTGGACGGTCCGTTTTCACAAATTTGCGCACCCCAGCGCACCTTCCATGCATCTCGACTTCTCGTGACTGTCGTCCCTGGCGTTACTTTCATTCGAGCATGGCCATTGGGGCGAGTTTTATACCGTGATCTGTAGAATATCGGCAGGTACGAATACAGCTGATGCGGATATAGATATGAATAGAGCTGATTTATTCTTTTAGTGGATACGTCCGTCCAACGTGTAGGTGGTCGTCCTCGCAGACAGCTGTATTCTCATGGCGACCATTCTACAGTTCGTTTTGTCCATTTGTCGTCTGATCTTCTTACTACATGACCGGCCCATCTATGCTTCGCTATCGATGTGAATTATTCTGGATCACAAAGATGGACTCGACTCCGGAAATCTGAGCTGTGCAAGCAGGCTAGATGTTGTGAGTGTCGATTGATTTTAGAAGACATCGTTCAAGCTCTCTGTGAATCGTTCGCAGTAGTGTTGACGTGGGTCGACGTGTATGCCCACGTCTCCGCTGCATAACAGGGCACTGGGAGGACTGTTGAATCGAGAAGGTTAGCGCGTAATTTGGGGTTCGTTATTTGGTCGATGGCCTCTCAAAAAGGCCAGGATGCAGCCCACGCTGCTTTCCCTCTTCTGTCAAATTCCTCCTTTATATTGTTCTCCATATTCAGCGGACGACCAACGTACACGTACAAGGAGGTCTCCATAATTGAAGATCCTTCCAGTTTGATATGTTCATCATTAGCATTGGATTTTCATGAACTGGGTCCTCATGCGTTTTATGCGTAGTCCGATCTTTTTCCCTGCTTCGGTAAATTCCTTGAACATCATCTCTGCTTCAGTAGTGCTTTTCGGGAATAAGACAATGTCATCTGCTAAACTAAGGCTTGACAAAAATTTTCCATCGACGCGTATGCCCTTCTTATCCTAATCAAGCTACTTCATTATTTACTGCAGTGCGGCGGTGAACAGCTTTGGCGGTATAGCATCCCTTTTTCCAATTTGTATGCTAAGAGGTCGATGAAAGTGCTGTATTTTTTTGGTGTAATTCATGTAGCAGTCTGATAAGGTTCTTATGTAGGACGGATCCACTCTTTGATCGACAAGCGCTAATAGGACTGCGTTCGTTTTGACGCTATCGAATGCTTTTCCATAGTCGATGAAAGTTAGGATTAAGAGCGCGTGGTGCTTCCGACAGACTTCTATGACCCTCGATACGGTTTAGATGTGGTCCATGCAGCAGACTCCCTGTCGAAGTCCTTCCTGCTCAATTGGTTGTGCCTCATCAAATGTTTCTGATATGCACAAAAGGATGGTCTTCGTAAAAAGATTGTGAAGTATGCTTAACAAGCAGACTGGACTGCAGTTGCGAAGATCCCTTAGGTCACCCTTTTTGTGGATAATGACTGTGTGCGTCGTCCTCCACTGGTCTAGAATTTTTTTTCTTTTCGAAGGTAAGATGTCATATGTGCCGCGAGAAGTACATGTAAATTATGGCTTTCGGGTCGCAGCAAATTGGAAGAGATGTTATCAGGTCCTGGAGCCGCGCCCTTTTTTGATGTTTTTTATCGCGACTCGAAGTTCAGAGGGAAGAATCCCAGACTGCTGGCCGTAGATTTCATACAGCGTTCCACAATCGATCGATCGATCGAAATGCGTTAGCGCGTCACGTATAAAGTGCGATTCTTATTCATTTAGGATTTTTTTCCGTTTCTGAAGGATCTTCAGGTTAAACATATGATTCTGATAGTACAAGATTTCTACACGTTCATATACTTTCCGTGCTTCAGGCGATGTGATAGTAAGAGTAAACGGCTGGTGTAGAACACAATTTTATTTTGTATAATACAGCGTCATAAAAGAGTCTTCTCAGGAAGGAGCACGTAGCGCAGTAGCCAGAGATTTCAGATTTCGATAATTACTGACGATCTTATGGAAGACATCTTGTTCAGCGAAAGGGGTTATCTATTCCTCCCGTAGCGTTCAACAAATAAGAACCCAGTATCTTACGACTTACGACTTCCATGAAGAAGGCTTAATCTTCAAGCGGGCGATGAATGCGAGGAAAAATAACTATATAATAAATCAAATGAAGCAAGTTGAAAAATTGATGAATGTTGATTGGTATGCAAAACCTTGATGGCCTCAAAAGTCTAGTTGTAGTACATGCCCCTAGTGTGAATAAGACGCAGGTTCACTCCTGCCTTGGGTCGGATGCACTGCATCTCACTTAGCGTTCTTAAAATATAATTCTAACACCATGACGGTAATAAAAGGTTGTAAGAAGGATATATAATAGGTTAATTGAAGCCGATTTACGCAATGACGTTCTAGAGCTAATCAAAGAACTAACATCAGCCAGTTTCTGTATTGAAAGCTAGCGGAATTGAGAAGCAAAGGAACTTGAGAAATTTGTGCCTTATACAATGAGCTTACTAAGATTGGATCCCCGTGTGAAACGAGCGACGTCCTACACTACATGAACAAAAATCAATGCATTAAAACAAATCCCCAAATCCATAACTCCAAAGGTGCGACAAATAAATAAACGGACTACCTTGTGGCCGGGAACTATAGTCATTGAATATGTCACTTCTATACACTTCCTTGAATCTTCAATAAGCGATTGGAGTATAGTAGCACTAAACTGACATTAAATCAATGAGTATTAAGCCTTTTCCTTTGATCTGTTCCTGAAGGATACACCATGCATTCGTCTTCATTTAGCATCGTTTGAGGTGACTGAATGCACGTTTGGCCGATGCAGTGACTTGCGGGTCAGCTAGCGATGTATCATATTAGTGCTGCTATCTCCCAAGCAAGTCCTATATCAAATCCCTTCCTCCCCCAAGAAATGAAAGACTTAGTGAGCCTTGAGCATAGGGTCGAACCATTGATCATCGATTGATCGAGTGCGTGTGTCGGAAGACACCTCTAATCACTTTGCCATACGTGCCAGCAAATATAGTCATCTACTATATCAATTCCCTTGAATTGTTGAAAATGATTCAAGCATAGATTCGTAAAGGCTGACAGTTAATTTTTTGAAGCTTTCTAATGCCTGGTATCTTCCTCATCAGTATTGCGGAAGTGAACAGTTATACATCTTTCGCAGTACCACTATTTTCAGATATTTGTGAGGATTCGCATAATCCTGCGCATGGCGCTGGAGCGCTTCTAGTTGGATTGTCTAAGAGAAAAGATGTTGTACAATCCGTTGTAGTGTTTGCAATTCAGGTAGTAATCGATATTTTTCATGCGCAAAACATTCATAAACCTTGATTTTGATTACAGGTATTGTCAAACACTGAGAATCCGCGCGAAATCGAAGGAGCTTTTCGAATGCTTGGAGAAGTCTATGCGCAATTGATAAAAACTAAGGTGAGTGATCTGTTCCATGTGGTTATAAGCACTTACGAGATATTTCATAGAATGTCTTGCTACTAACATATTTCCGTCGGCGAGTGGTCAGAGAGCAGGTCATCAGGAAGAAAGCTGTTTGTTTGACCCCTTCTCTCTTTCCTCAGCAATCCTGCAGTCAATAATCGAATTCTTACGGAACACCTCAGCCCGGGTCCCACCGAGATTGTAGTAAGAAGAATCGTTTAAATCAGCACTCCACTACATTTGTGAAGAGGACGAAATCCTTGAGCAGCAGTCGAAGCAACACGTGCAACATTCGGAGAGATATGTAGAGGACGATTGCAAGAAAACGAATCGAAAACCAAAAGCACTGGGATTCGCGCTGTAAAGTGTGTTGGGTGATTCATATAAAATAAAAGTACAATATTGAGGTTTCTTGTAGACAAACTCAAGCTATTGGAGATGGTTTCAAATCGCCTTTTGATTGACGCTAAGTTCTGTTGCCAATTCATGAGTTCTTGATAGACAGTTTCAGTGCCTGGCCCGGAACGGAGTTGGATATCGAGATTGAGAACACCACTCAATGTCGTATGTGCCACTTTGCGACAGCCATATGGCTCACAGTTCTTTCACCTTCGGCACCACAATTCTCCTTCGCAGCATCTTTTGTCAAAAGTTGTCGCTTCCAGCAAAAGCGTATTAGAACTCAAAGCTCAATTATGTCCATAGTCGTCATTTGATGTACAAAGAGTAACTTGAAATTTGATGGCCTATAACTACCGTTGCTGTGGGAGTTTCTTATGAAAGTATCCCCGGGATATTGCTATGATTGTACAATAACCAATCCTGTGTTAAACAAATATAAAATTTGAATTCTTCATACGTGTTTTTTTCCTTTTTTTCCTTTTTTTTTACTTCTTTTTCAAAAAGGAACTTTTTCCTCAACGTAGCAAGATAATAAACAAATAAGTAAATGTACGATATTGGATAACAAATAACGGTTTCATTATGGTTTTTTTACTTTCTTGCCTTCGCTTATCGATGTGTCCATGTGCTGCATGTTTGTATATGGATAGAGGGGATTCAGAAGTACAAAGACAACGTCGAGCAACTCTTGAATAATATCGTCGTCGGTCGTCTACGTGATCCATCAAAATTTGTTCGAGCTCGTGCGATATGGTGTATCAGACGATATGCGGAAGCCAGATTCTTTCATACGGAGTCTCTTGCTAAGGTAATCTTTTGCTCATTCTTTTCCTCTCGTTAATCTCATGGTTAGAAGCACACATACGTGAGAATGTACTTTTGTGAGGCGGTGGCCGGGTAGTGTTGCTCGGTACGTGTTGGTTTCGATCCCCCTCTCCCTCATCGCTCTCCGGCAGTCATCCAAAGAACGCCACAGCCTGGCTATCTTCAAGATGTGCTAAAGTGGTGTTCTAGGACGTTCATGGTAAAGGCGAAATACTCAAGGAAGCAATGAATGCGAGGAGACGAATCTTGGAGAAGTACTGGTATCCTCACAATAAAATGGTGGACGGGTAATAAGGTAAGGCAAGGTGAAGTGTACTACGAAAGCACAGATCTCATATTTAATGAAGAGCAAAGCATTCTGTGCACGATGCGAAAACGACTTCGTTATGCTAGAATCCGTCTCCTTGTTATGCTTTATTATTCAAAGGTACCTTTTTCTCATCAATTTTTTCAACTATAGATTTGAATTTTCCAGATTATCGAGTGTCTACTTAATTGCCTTTCTGATCAGCATGAGGAATTACTAGTGCAAGTTGAAGCTGCTTTGGCAATTCGATCTCTTCTTAAGCACCAGAAGAAAGGTTTGATTCGTTCAATGTTTAGGGTTTCTCTCTCTTTATAAATTGTTTTTATGCATTATAGTTCATGCTATTGTGAAGCGATCAATGGGCGTCATCATTTTAAATGTATTGAGATTGATCGGAAAAACACAAATTGAGGATGTGATCTATGTGGTTGATGAATTTCTTGAGCAATATATCGATGAGGTTGTCCCAGTTGCTTCACAGGTAGCCGACCATTTGGTAAGTTTTCTCAATTATCGACTTGATGGAAACAAGGTAAAATACAGTGTTTGTTCTTTCTAGTGCACAATGTTCTCGAATATACTCAACTCTGATGCTGTTGAGGATAGCGCTCCCACTTTGTCAAATTTAATACAGACTATCGACAACATGATAGACGTAAGTCTCCTACAAAACTTGATTTTTTTTTATTCCCATTAAGTGAAGCCTAACAAAAAAGAAGAAGCATCAGCACTTTCATAGGCTGTAAAAGATCGTATGACGATTATGGTGGAAGTTGAAGCAAGCGTTTTGAAGGTCGTTAATACGATACTCGATCTAGAAAGTTACGGTAAGCCGATTGTTAGTGACCTCCTCCATCATCCATCAATTAAGCCATTGGCCTTCGAGGGAATGGTGTGGAATCATATTGATCACATTTGCTGAATGCGTATTTATTTTTCAAACGAATTACAGAGTTTTATGGTAATGTGATGGTGCTGCTTCAATCAATTTTGCTTTCATACGTAAGCGAGCCGTTGTGGAACGTCCTTGATAAGATCTACAAGATGTTCAAAACATCTCGTTTCTCCACTATACTCCCTTTTTCTGGTAAGTCCACTCTAGCATTGTAAAGGTAGCAGATAAGCTGTCAACTGTAGTTGAATGTGGCCACATTGCGAACGACATTGAATAAAGTCCATCACATTTTACACTACTATGCTTCGACTGTTTATGCTTAGGCTTGGAAGCGGATTTATTAGGCGATCGAATATGAAAATAAAACTCGGGGCTCATATAACGGTAGAACAGCGCTCCGTTAGCATTCTGAAATCCTTCACGGCGTATTTTGTGTGTCGTATCGACAAGATGTCAGTCTGACAGCTTACATACCATAAAGATAATTTATCATGGCGGCATCAACTTGGCGCAGGTGGTCGAGTGGCTAGTGATGCTCAACGCTAAGCCGATCCCCACCCATCTACCCCGAGTCACTAATCAGTAAAAACATCTGCGGTACAGGTAGTTATCCGGGAAGGGCCAAAGAAACACCTCTTCTTCTTTGACAAGAGCTATTCATAAGACTGTTAGTAATCATTCGAAGACTTAGATCTCTGGCTACTGCACTACGTGGCCTTTTTTCTCAAAAATGCTCTTCAAAACGCTGTAGCAGAAGGGAAACGTCTGTGTTACACACACGCATCGCAGGACAGAACTGTTCCGTGGAACTACCAGTAAATATTTGGTAGCGTTAGTTTCGATGATTTTGAAACCTGCTTCGTTTTTGAAAAGGCAGTTTCTCTGCAGTGTAGCACGGAAAGAAAAATCAATTCACATCTCTTTTTCGGCTAATCTACGGACTGTGGGAAGGGGTCAAGGGCTGCCCGTGGTTTGAATACTGCGATCGATCGCTTGCACTAATACATGGCACGTGTGACGTGCAATTTTTGTTATTGAATTAGGAGTTTTTCTCCAGCTAGGAAGAAAATCCCACATAAATCGCTTGAATCTGATACTTTGAAACTTTCTCCACACGTTCAATGGTTGCAGAAAAGGAAATGTAAAGCGCGCAGTCGTTGTAAAATATTTTATTTCAAATGCTACAGCTTTATGAAAGCATCTTCCCTCTTCTCAAAAATGGATCGCGTAGCGCAGTAACCACAAATTTAAACTTTCGAATGATTACTAACACTCTTCAGAAAAGTTCTTTTTTTTAGCGAAGGGGGTTGTTTTTTTATTTTTTCCCGTATAAAATACTTGAACCCGTCTGCTTCACAGGTTTATTCTTAGAAATATTTTTCAAACACATCTCCACTGTAAAGAACATCTCTTTTTCGTCAAACCCGTCAACATTTGTGTTCCAGAACTTTTAAATTGTTGCAAAAGGTGCATCTGAAAAGCATTGTACTCCTAATTTATGAATAAAAAGTAAGCGAATTGCTTGTGATCTACCTCAGTCTGTTTGGGCACGTGTGGATCATGAATGACTTACCTCATTTCCATCATGTTACAGATTCTTTTCTTTCACTTTTTACCACCGAAAAAATTTTGTTCCAGAGCTCTCGCCGGTGTTGTATCTGTATATTGTAACCAACACCGAAAGTTTTCTCGCTTTTCCGCATCGAATTGAAGCAGTCCTGGATATGTGCTGTATAGTTTTGAAGGTCTGCCTGCTGGTCATTTTTCGTTCTCTGTCATATAAAGGCTTACCATATGTTTATAATCCTTGCTTATATGTTGATGGTTGAGCTTCTAGGATGATAATACCTTTGGAGACAAAAATCATCCATACGCTGCAAAATTGATGGAGTGTGTTCTTCTTGAGTGTCCTAGCCATACGGCAAAGGTGGTGGATTATTTCAATAACAACATTCTCTCTCTATCATTTTTTGAATAATGTTGTTGTTCTTTAGGTTATACCTGCAATTTTAATGTCAGTATTCGACCGACTAACCAAGCCCTTTGAAGATGACCTTGATGAACTTAAACCGTATCTGATTATTGTATGTTTTTTCTCTTTCTTTTCCCTCCCCTCATAGTAAATCTTGACCAATTTCTCCACCTAACATAGTCATACTTTGATGTCATACACAGGTTATACATGGACATTTTGGGATAGTTACTGTCGAAAATTTCAAATTATTTAGGTAATAGTTGCTGCTTTGTACGTCAACCTTGAGGCCACCTTGCAAACTTTTCGAGAAATTGATCCAGAAAACCGCAATCTTGTAGACTACGTTTGTGACGAGCTCCTGAGTTGTTACAAAAAGATGGAAGGAATTCATAACAGGTATTTTCAATCTTCTATTGAGAAGGTGGTGTCACTTGTGATAGCTATTCTTTAGAAGAATGGCACTTATTGGAATATGTCTCTGCTTTAAACTGCCACCGTCCATACGACCATCTCTAATTTCTGCGGATCCTAAAAAGGTAGCTTTCATAATGTTTTTTATGTTTCTAGTTTGTCTTTTAGGGAACGATTTTTGTTACAGTCTTTTCATTTTAATCTATTTCTCAAACCTTTCGAGACACGGCCTTTTCACTGTTTGTTTTTTTCAAACTTCTAGTTGTCATTCAATGACTTAAATCTTGCCGAAGCCAACGTTCTGCTTGTTTCCTGAAAAAGCTTTTACTATGTACTGCACGAACGAAATAGAAATTGAGTATTTCGCTGGGCGCACAGTTTTAGTTTGAACAGGAGCATGAACACCTGTGTAAATGGTATTTCGCAACATTCATTGCAAACGGCACCGAGGTGGCTAAGGTTTAATGGTTTTTCGATAGAAATAGCAGTTATTTGATAACATAAGTTTAACTGATTCTGAAATCAAGTCTGAAGAGTTTTTCATAGAGCTCGCAAGAGCGAAGGGAATACTACGTTTCACACTCTACTTTTAGTAGAGCATTTATTGGCAGTACAAAATGAACATGAAATCCCTAGTCCGTATAAAGATAGAACAAAGTTTTTTTTTTCTAATATTCATACGAAAGCCCAACAATTTCCACGAAATGTAGACAAAATTTTCGAATAAGCAACGAGAATTCAGGCGATAGTACCCGCCAAGTGTGAAATTCACTTTATTTTAGCTGCCACAGCAAACTAAAAAGGTCATTGCAGGAAGTAACCTTGGTAATGAAATAAGAGAGATTTGAGCTTAAAAGTGTGAAAGAAAGGCGAATGAAGCCGTGCCCTCAAAGGGTTGGAAAATGAGTCGCGATAATTGAGTGTACCAAAATTTTGCTGTGTTGAAATGCAACTGCAAGTTCGTCTTGGGTGGTTGCCTCTTGTGCACCCAATGAGAACAAAACTCTCGATCTTCACGCAATTAGCAAAGCTGTCACTTTTTGTTTTCGAGGTTTTTGCGAAATGAGGTTAACCAGCTATTGAAGCTGCCAGTTTATTGTTCACATCTATCGGAACTACATTTACTTTTTGAAAGAGTACATGTGACGAAGTAGTTAGAGGTGCTCTGCGTTGCAACAAGGTAGATGGTTCGATATCGTGGTCACTGCTCACCAAGTCATTCATCCCTCCGAGGGCGATAAATTGCTACCAGACTGATCTTAGACTTGTCTGGGAAGATAAGCAGCACTGACTCGATTCAGCGAGGGTTGTTATAGAGGCCATTTGCATTCAATCTCTTTAAACGAGATTGAAAAATGAAGATGAACGCTTGGCGTACCTCTTAGGGATTGAACAACGGGAAAGCTTTATCGTTTATCCTTAATCTGTCGGAAATCACTGTTTCTCAGCATCCAACTTGTACCCCATTCGTTTCAGTTTCTTTTCCGCATTCAGGGTCTAAAAATGACTGCATCCATATTGGTAATACTGGAGCAATCCTACGTTTCTACTGCTGTGCATGCTTTTACTCTTGGAATCTTTAAAATACTGTGAATATTGTCATCGCCAAATCGAAATAGATCAGTTCAAGATTCTGGCTGATCTGCCATTCAAGTTATCTTCGTCAACTTTTGGAAGTGACACAGTGAAATTCCGCGGATGTTCTTCTTGCATTGTCTTTACAATGAAATCATGAATGGCTTGTTTAGAGTTCATTTTCTATCTTTCGGTGGAACACATATACTGTTCTATCTAAATTTTCTTCGTGGTTCAATATTGCAACGAATGTTGGAAGAATACGAAGCCTGGGTGATTCACCGCTTCTTTATCAAAATTACTGTGTTCATTTTGATAGTTCTTCGAGCAGGTTGCTATAAGTATGCACGAAATCTTATTAGGGCGCTGTTTTCGAATTTTTTTTTTAGAAGATTCGAATTTCTAAACCATTGAAGTTTACTTTTGCGAAATTTTTCACGTAGCGCGGCAGTTACCGTCATGACTTGAAGACGAAGAAGGAGAAATGCGATTCTGTTCTTTTTGAAAGCTAGGCCTTTAGGTAAAAGGCAGAAGTTTTTATCAGCGTCACATTGATCTTTGCGGGCGAAGCCTTTTTCGCTTTTTCTTCGACTTTTAGAAATCACTCGATAGCTTGAATCTCGGATATTTCAGTATTGTTATTGATTTTCGAAGACATCTTGCTACAGCGTTGAGCTAGAATAATTACCTAGGACCGTCAGTGCGCAATTTTTGCTCGGCTAAGTTAGAAAATGGCTTTTAAACAGGGCTTCGTGCTTAGTCGATAACTAAAAGCGGAGGTGCTAAAAATGAGTTTGCTTTTTCTGTAAATCTGTCAGCGAAAAATTATGTTTTTAATTTAGAGACACACGCACCGAAGGCATGTGAACGTGTAAAGAAAATCGTGATGGACCACGAAGTTGAAAAAACAAAGCAGGGCTGTTTGAAACGTAGGAAAAAAAGTTTTATTACGAGAACCACGCGTCTTTTGATTCATGCTCTGCCTAGTGAATTCAAAGTCACCTCGAATGGTTGCAATTTCGTCAACTGGTTAGAAATTTTTCTCAGTTTTGGAAAACTTTATAAAGGCGTTTGTATTAGATTGTGGAAAAGACTTTAGTAAATCGTTCTGTAGGCAGGTACTTTTAGGTTTCCCATTGCCGTTATGAAGTTATGGGAAAACCCCGTGAAGCTCCAGTTATGGTTTACTTCTTTTGAAAGTGATTTTTTTTTGCGCTTATAATGCTTTATGTAAAATTCTTTGGAACCAATTCTAACTTGAAAATTGTACAGATTTGAACTATCGGATGGCTATCAAATGCCTAACAAGAAGCCATCGACAGATCTCATCTGAGTAAACGAAGCAAACTCGTGGTGAAACATATCCCTCTGCGGACTATGAAGGTCATTATAACCCTCAGCTAGACGCGCCTTTCGGACGGTTACGACGAGTGGCGTGCGCTCCAATACAAATTCGGGTTGGTAAAGCTCTCAGAGGAACATGATCATTGAAAAATGATAAATTGTCGTTGATGAACCTCTTGTATGAATTTTAAGCAGGGCTAACGTTAATGCTGCCCAAAATCTTTCTTTTTTCAAAGGAAGTAACAGTATACCTGCAAAAAGCTATGTGTTTCCAACGGTAATTGAACATTTTCTCTTATCTTCGCTATGATTTTGCAGTCAGTCGATAAAGGATAGAAAAGCTCTCAGCGTTGATCTTCCTGTGGGATGCGCCATGCATTGTTCATCTTCAATTTTTAACTTTGTTTGAGGTAATTGGATGCCTATCTGGCCTTTAAAATGACTCACAGTGTCTTCCCGCTGAGCCGAGTTAGTACCGCTTATCCTCCTAGACAAGTCTCAGGCCAGTGTGGTACCAATTTACCAACCCCGGAGAGATGGATGACTTGGTGAGCCATTAACGCGAGATCAACCACTAACCTCATGTGCGGCGCGTGCACATCTAACCACTGTGCCATATGCGCTCAGTCAATTGACAGCTTGAAAAATTTTTCGATTTTCATAGTAAGCCTGTTGTATGAAAAGATTTCCACGTTCTACTGGTAAATAAAAGAGACGTTTCGCGATCACACTCCTTTTTTTCCTAATTCATAACGGATTTTTGGGATTATATAATCTGATTTCGATTCTTATGAACTTTTTCCAGCAAAACATAATTATTCACTAGGAAGACTTTTGTAAAAGTATTTCTAAAAAAATAATGCTCAACTGTCTTGAGTATCCTTGCTTTTGGAAACAATTTCTACCGGCAACTGCATTTCAAGGATCACGTGCGTGAACCCTGTTTTTTCTTTTTCTAGAGAAAGTCTATTCTATCGAATTATTCGCATTCATCCAATACCTGAGATCAAGTGAATTTGAACGGTTTATTTTATTTCTAAAATGGCTTGTTTTTTGCATCGTAACAGTCAAAGTACAGTTTTCTTTCACATTTGACGATTTCTCGCAAGATGATGTTTTTCTATAAGCAATCAATAACCGTTTAATAGCGCAATTTCAGCGATTTCAAAGACGCTGATTTTTGAAGGAGACTCCTTGAAGCCCTGTCACAGTGGAAAGAAGATTGGATTTCGCCTCTAACCATTGCGATTAACTTCAAAATGTTGTCTCCTTTTGACTGCTACAGTGCAACATGGAGTTGTTTTCAGAAACAAAGTTACTAGGGGAGTAGTCGAGATCTGAGCTATCAAACAGTTATTAAAAGTCTAGCGAAAAATTTTGTCTAACGAGAAATGCTTGAGTATGAAAGAAATTTTAATTTCTACTGTTAGAGCGCAATAAGAAGCCATTCCGACGACAAAGTATACTTTCAAAATTGACGAGATTTCAGCTATCAAGCATTTTTTTTAACTCTTAAAGAATCAGAAAAAGCATTTTTCCTAAAAAGTCAAATCAGGATGCGGGCATCGAAAGTGATCAAAATATCTGAGCTCTGATAACAAGCCCTACAATGAGCCCTTTCTAGAAGTCATTTTCACTGTTGAAAATTCTGAAATTTGCCCTATCTAATCATTATAAACTGCTTACGAAAAGACGTTTGTTCGGCGGAAAACAAAGGGGCGAAACAGGATGAAGATAATGGAAAGAGACCGCTGTACCTCTATCTCTTCTTCGGATATCATAGCTATGAGTAAAGAATTCGAACGCAATTACGCATTGATGTGAGAATGGGAATCTGAAGTTTACTTTCAATCAAAAAATATTGAGAATTATCCATGAAGTATGATTGCATGCAATAAGCAACGTTATTGTTGACGAACTATTCATTGTTCTCCAATTTCCAGCCAGTATGGTGAATTTTATGTACTTTATGCAGTAAATTATATTGAACGGAAAAAATACATAAATTTGATTGGATTGTGGGCAAATATAAATGAAATTTGGAACGTTTTGAAAGGTTCCTAATATAGCTTTTTCGTAAATACTTGATTTCACCCTTCGAAAATGCAGATTTAAAATGGAGCAGTTACGTATTTGTAATAGAAATAACTTCACTGAGGTTGGTTGTATCATATTTTACCACTTATTAACACCGAAATTCTATCTGATGACGAAAAAAGTTAAATTTCATTAGAAAACTACCTCATTGGCCTTAGCGCAGGCTCCGACAGCCTGTCCTCGTAGCTGTCCGAGCCGTTCGCAAAGGGGTATCATTGTTTGCTGTGCTGCAACACAGTAGGCTGAGAAACCAAATAGAATATCAAAATTTCCGATTTAAGCTTGCGAGTAATTACTGTAAGCCTAAGGAAAAAGTTTTCCTTTCCAGCGAGAAAGTCCTCCACAAAATCGTGTGTCGAAATGATTACTTGCTGTTTCGAAAATGTTAGGTGTCACAATCACAGGAGTTCCAGGAGTATGAGGAGCCACACTCAAGTACTCATGACTGACCCCATTATCAACAGCTTTCTCCTCGTCTGATCACTTTGCACTCTTGGTTAGAGGCACCCAGTGGTCTTTATCCTTCCCAATGTTCTCATTCTTCAAATCAAACTCATTCGTTGTCTTTTCAGCTATTTGTTTCTTCCCCAATTTGTTATTGTTATGGTGAATCATTGTAAGGAGTGAACAGAAGTAGAAAATTACAGAAATATCGACATACGCACTGCTTATGTGTTGTGAAACGAATTGGCACCAGTATAGTGGTTGATGTTAGATGAGTCTTATTTTCCATTTTAGCCAAAGTTGGGAATGAAACAAAAGCGCAGAAGGGATTAGAAAACTAGGATTCATAAGACGTCCTTACGATGTCCCAAGTTATTGAGGTTTTATTTCCTTTTTATCTTGTCTATTTGTTGCCTGCAGGTTCTTGAAGTGTCGCTGTCAATTTTCAAAAGTCTTCTGCGAGCTCAGAAACTGCTCGCTCAGAGTAAAAACGATGAATCTGACAGCGAAGGTAATTTACCTAGCCATTATTGCTTTAAGTGACGTTTTATTCCAAATTCTTTTGATTAGATTCTGAGGAAGAAAGTGACGACGACGAAGCCGATAGAATGTTGCCGAAAAAAGGCCAACATCACCGCAAAGTTCGTGAGCCCGAGCATCTTTCTGACGATAAAGACGAAAACGATGAGGTTTGCGAAGATTTTGCTGTTTTTTTAAGCACTTTTCTGTTGTTATAATTGATTATGTAAGGTTAGGAATGTTGAGCGATACGCAAAATTTGAAACTACGTTTGAGAGTGGAAAACGGGCTTAATCCATAATGGGGATGCATGCTATCACTATGCCACAAAAGCCGTGGTACCACTATCGCTTTTTCTGCAATATAAAGCATCGTATATATAGATGAAATTACAAATATGAACCTTGGGTTGTATATGCAGTGGCTGCGAAAAGCAGAGCACCCAAACTCGCCGGGGCTTGCTTCCCAACGCAGCCAATAAAATCCTCTGCTTCTGAAACTCGAATCTCTTCGGCACCCATGTCGACCTCCCACGACGTTAAATTAGCCAAGATGGGTATATTGTTAAAACGGTTCTTCTTCTCCAAAATCCTACATATCTCGTTGGGAAGAATTTTGCAGTTTGACGTCTCAACGAGTTTACCTACAGTTTTTGGAGAACATTTCGCCACCTCTAGCCAGCATGCCTTCAGAGATGCTATTTATGACAAAGCGAGGTTTGTAGTCATCGAAAATTCGGAAAAATCGAATTTTTGCTCAAGAGGAACTTGAGTGACGTGAGTATCTCTGAGCAATTGGTCTTACGTCGCCGAAAAACTATCTTTCGAGGTCGATTTCAACTGGGTCAAAATTACTGCGTTGGACACAACTACACTAATAAGTCTCGAAAAAGGTTCACTTCGGTTTATAGTCCGTACATAGTTATAATTTCATCGAAGTACTGGAAAATTCCATTGTGTTCATACACATGAAAAGTTATGTTGACTCAAATTATGGAAAAAGGATTACGGATGCTTCCAACTGTTGAAGCCACGCTGACTTTGACTTCATAATCAGAATTTAATTTCTTTAGCAATAATATCTTAGACATATTAAAATTAAATCTGCCAATGTTTTACGCAAAAACTTGTGTACGGCTACCGTGTGAACATCCACGTAGCTGAAATTTGAAAACATGGAACTTCAATGTTTACAACTACACGATGTACTTGCTAACGATATCCAACGTGTGACATTCTATATCTTTTTCCGTATAGCATATGATTGGTTTTACACGAAAATCATCATTATCTACCATAATGTCACGTTTGTGCTGCGGGGGGCGATCATCGGTTTGGTGCTTAGCTATGTAGATTTCGTTTCGAAGACCAAAAAATCACAGCGGCTTAGCTCTTGAAGCGATTTAAAGATGATGCTCTGTGTTTGTTTTCGCGATCATGGAATCTTACCGCCTCATTGTAGGCCTGTGGAACTTGGACGCTTCGTGATGAAAGGTCGATTAACACTCCTGGGGAGCAGTACAGTATTCCGCATCATACACGAGAGAAAGTGCCTCTGTAATTCTGATATACGTCGACGACATAGCGTATATGTATGCAATGTCATGAATCAGCTCGAATGGAAATATAGTAATTCTCAAATGGAACTATCGCTTAGAGTTAGCGATTCCACGCGATGTTGAAACCAGAAAAATGAGGGTTGCCGAGTAGACGGCTTTATGAAGATCGTGGAAATAAGCTTGTTCGTAGATGATTTGTCATGCATAAATTTATTGCCAAACGAGTCTTGTTTTGCATACGTGGGGTTAACAACTCTTGGAAAGTGAGCAAAGTTTCATGACTAACGCGCTTTAAGTTAAGTTCTCAGAGCCCTCCACATAATTTATTTTTGCTTATGTTGAATGTTCAAGATGACTTTGGATTATATGGATTCATCTGTTAAGGATGGCCCTCTTAACGACGATGAGGATGAAAACTCGGACAGCGCCATCGAGTCGCCGTTTTTCGAAGTTAGTTGCTTTATCAACATTACATTTGATCTACAAGATTTTTTTGCTTTATTAACCACTTCTTAGCAGTGGTATGATGTTATGTTTATAATTTCAACAATGTTAAGTAATATGCAAAATTTCATCCTTTCTAGGGGTGTTTAGTTTAGAGTAATAATATCTACCATTGTATGCATATTGCTTTTGATTTCCTCTTCTGCGACCATTTGTTCTCTTTTCTGAAGTAAGTTTTTCAAACAAGGTATAACGTTGTTTTATAAAGTGAATATCTCTAGCCTATGTTGTGATGATAACAGTTGTGGCTTCTTCCCTATTATTTGCATATTTGAGGTCACAAAGCAAGGCGATGCGATTTTCTTGTTCTCAGAGAGTGTCATATCAATCAACCTAAAATTATTGTAAATCATCAGAAAATGAATCCTAAAAATAGCTTGTGGGTCAACACCTCAGATAGCTTACGAAAGAACTGCATTTGAGTAAAATAGCAGTTCCATAACATTGCCTCGTTTGCTTCAATAATCAACTCTTTCAATATTAATTTTTGTAAACACCAAAATAACTTACATGGTTAGAGAATGGCTTTAGAAATGAGATCAGAACTACTTCAAACGACATTATCCTGAAATCTGCGCATGCACATACATGGGGTGTCGAGATATTGCATTTATGAATGTGGAATGATTGCATCTAGGTTCATAATCTTATACTTCACCCTAGACTTTGTTATGTATAAAAAGGTCCAAATTTCTACGTAAATTTTTTGCAGGAAACTGCAAGTGAGGCATTCCCTACGAAATTTGATGGCGAAAAGGGACAGGATGTATTCGTGTTTTTCAAACGAACGATGGAGGGTGAGGCATATCCATTCTGTTCATACACCCATTCTCTCATCTTTCTGCAATCAAAATTCTTCCAGAATTTGAACGGAACGAGCCGGAACTCTTTCTTAAAATGGTTGGCAATTTGAAACCCAATGTAGCCCAGTCCTTCCAGAACCTCATCAAAGTGGGCATATAAGTTTTTCGTTTAACTCCATCTGTTGATTTGTACCAGAGATTACGTGTTTAAGGAATGCGAGCAACATGCAAAGTCTGAAGAGTCAAAGCAAGTAAAAGAAGCCGGTGGGTACAATTTTGATGCTGCTGCAGTTATGCCCGAAAGTTTCAACTCAAATAGCTGAATTGCTCGATGTTTTTTGAAGTATAAAGGGGACAATGAACTAATGTTTGCCTCTCATTCTCGTACAGCTGCGACAAACACCATTGTACCTTTTGTTCTTTTCCTTTTTTAAAATTGTTGGCAAAGTGATAAATAATAGGTGCACAAAGATTACTCCACCGTTTTTGTTTTGCTGTTATAATAGTAAAAATAAAGATATGCGAATTTTTCTTTTTCACTTTCTTTTTGAAAGCACGTTAAAATCTACTTATTTGTATGGTTTTTATTTACAAAGTATCTCATATAATAGTTTTTATAGGACATTGAACTATGACGACTTTTGCACCCGAAAATCGCCATTTGCGAATATTTCGCACATTTTTAATAAAACTGGAATTGTGTAGTTTGATACCGTTCAATCAGGCGTTTTCTTGCGAACAATTTGGTATATGGAATAGGGTTACCGTATGGGTAAGTTTCCCTATACTTGGTCTGAGATGGAACTGTCGTGAGAACGAATTCGCTTGCCACTCACGCACGAATGGCGCGTAGGGAAAATGCTAGTGAAGCCGCGCACAAGATTATTGGATTTTGAAGCGAGCTTTATTTTGAAGCAAGTACAGACTAGTTTTATACGGAAATTTGCAAGAAAATGCGCTATTGAACTACAGCGAGGTCATGTAATCTCATTGCAAAAATTGTATTAAAAAACCAAAATGGCACGAACTTTGCGGTTTCGCTATGTGGTAACGCTCGGTATGCAAAAGGGTGCTGGGGAAAGGATCAAATCAACGCGTTGCTTTCTGACACATGCGTCGCCAACCACTGCGCTTTCGCCACTACAAGAGTGTTAAGCTTGTAGAAATATTCCATCATGCCGAAAACTGCCGCGGAGCACATTTCAAGATGATAGCAATCGATCGAATCTAAAAGCCAGTTTTTAGTGGCGCATAATGTCATCCCTATGACGTCTTTTCTGTTTCGGTTGCGCAGATGCTTTAGCATAAGACAGCGACCTTGCTTCAACCTGAATCATATTCAGATTATAATATGACAAGGATTGATAGGAAAATCTATGAACAAGATATCTCTGCGACAACAACACAAATTTGGAACATTTCAGACCTACGAAGTAACGTTTTCCACTTATCCTTAATATAACAGCTTCCCGTAGAAGCAGCTGTAGCCTTTTCACGTCAGAGGTGAGACTTCATTCACATCGTTCCACGCGACATACAACTGGTTTGCTCTCATTTATAACTTTTCACAAGCAAATCAAGAGGAGAAAATACTGTGCTATCAGCGAAGAATACACGAAGTCTGCTCCGACGTGAAAGAAATAAACCATCCATTGAAAACTCGATAGTTATAAATTGAAACAACGCATTTATAAGCAAAGCACAGGGGAACTACCGTTGACATTGTACGTTGCTTAGTAGACCAAATTATAGCTTTTTAACAAAGATTCTTCTTATTCAACTATTTTTCATTGATGTTGAGTGATATGCTGAACGTTTAACTTAGAAGGGATTCGAACCCGATTTCACCTTGTCCGGAGGCTCTTGCCAGCTATTACACTACCGGCCCTCATTCTGCCTTCACTCTTTCATCGACACAGTTGTATCGAATTTGTCAGCAAATAACCGTCAACGTTTGTCCTATTCCAGCTGGTTATGTCCAAATGTACTCTGCACTAGTTTGTTCATCTTTTAGTTTATAGAAACTCAAATGTTCCGAATACGCACTCATTATCACTGACAAAACTTGAATGAAAGAATATAATTGTTGCTGTTGATCAAGCCCTGAGGAATGCGCCATGCATTCGATTTCATCACTCACCGTTACAGGTAATTATTCAATAGTTTGAATGTCGAAGGTTTCAATGGTGTGCTTGATTTTTGGAAACGACTTTTAAATGCGCTCTAGCAGCCATATGAAAAAGTTTTGCGCTTGGCGCTCGCTCTGCGCCTCGGTACGTTGCCGGCAATTTGCAACATGGGCAGGAAGTCACTAAATTTTTTGCAGTAGAACTTTATTCGTAAAACCCTACTTCCTTTTGGCTGCTACTGCGCACTGGAAAGTTTTTTTTTTTCAAATATCGAATATATGATTGAAATCGTCGTGATTTAAGATATCGAATGATTACTGAAGTTCTAGGGGGAGAGTTTTGTCCGGTGGAAAATGCTTGAGTATGAAAAATAAAGTACACCGTTAGATTCCTCATAATTCTAGCTATAGAGTAACCACTAAAACCTCAAGACAAGAGAGAAAACGCGTTTTTACAAGACGTCGAAATACGATGCGTGCCGTGGCAAAATGACGATCACACCGGATTTTACCACGGCTTGAATGTAAAACTTGAGTAATTAAACCTTTATACATATAACAAGATTATCAAAACGACGAATTTAGCAACAACAACGACAAAGACTGCAATACACGCCGTAGCGAATGATAACGGTAAGAAACTGCAATAAACGATGTGTGGGGCTTTTGCGATGAGAGTGAGAGACATTGGTGAAGAAGAACGGTAATGAGCAATGCGTAAGATTCGGTGACGAGGAATGCGTGAGAAGACTACGAATGAGCAATGGATCATCCTCGAGATCATGAGCCATTCACGTGGATCGTCGCTGAACCATGAGCGCGGAGTTAATAGCGGCAGTGGCCGTTTGGATGAAGAAGGCTGCGCTACTAGCGGTAGTCGTCAGAGCCGAAATGCCAATGGGTGCTAGTAGCGCCTTCTCTTGTGCGGTTGCTTCGTATATGGCGCTGATTGCCTTATTTATAACTTTGAATAAATGGTCAACTTTGTCGACAGTGCGGATAACGGAAAAGTATTTCCAAGAATTCTTATAGATATGGAGAATAAATTGAC